>CM017585.2:12061024-12116024 GCA_007844105.2 Rhamnella rubrinervis
ATATTTATGCAATCCATTGAGCGGAAAGCGGTGGACTTTCTTACTTAGATGTTTGGATGCTCTGGAAAATGGAAAGGGTATTTTTAAGCAAAGTTTAAAGTTAGTCTACTCAATCTTTAGTCGGACGTAGAACTAATGCTGGTTGGTCGATTGAGGCTCTTTTATATGATATTGATTGTCTTGAGACACTATTTGATGCTACTTTTTTTTCTTTTATTTTGCATAATCTTAAATGGATTGCGGATTGGATAGTGAAATACCTTTAGATTGAGACCCTTCCAATCAGCCAAAGATGACTCGCCTTTGTTCTGTTGGTTTAGCTCAATAAAATTCATTTACTTCTTGACCAAAAAAAAAATCTTGGCTTTTAAAATTTTTTGTAAATTTTTTTATAAGTGTAAGATTTTACTATAATTGGTAAATTTTTATTAATTTTTATCGAGTTTCGAAAAAAGTCTACATAAATCTTTGCGATGGAGGATCTGGAGTACCGATCGATAAAAATGTGTAAGAAAAACAGATCTCAAACGGTAAGAAAGTATCAATTGACATAGGAAATAGGTTTCTAGCTCAGATTAATTCAAACTTGAAAATAACCTAGTTGGATTAATTAGTTTGTGACATGGATCGTCATTATTATGTGGGTTAACGGTGATTTGTAGATTTTCCAAGAATGACTGGATTTGTCTCAAAATAAAATAGAAAATGAGGGTTGTCTTAGTTGCTCAGTAACAAATAAGTTTCTTTATATTAAGAATTTAAGATAAACTCCTTAAAAATCTTTGTATTTTAAATTCAATGATGATATTTTTAAAGAATTTAAGATAAAAATTATTATAAATCTTGTAAAATATGTGTGCTTTAAAATTTATTGACTTTTTAAATACTTTAATATTTTCATGAAGTTATGTAGACTTTTATGAAATTATAAAAAATATTAATTGAATATCTAATAATTTAATGTTAAATAGATTAATACTAAATTTTTGTTTTAGAGAACAATTAGTATTTATTGTTTTCTTCTTCAGTTATAAAGGCATACAAATTAAATTTTACTGGAATTACATGAATTTTTCATGGATAAATAGATTAATACTAAATTTTTGTTTTAGAGAACAATTAGTATTTATTGTTTTCTTCTTCAGTTATAAAGGCATACAAATTAAATTTTACTGGAATTACATTAATTTTTCATGGAATTACATTCTCAGAGGATTTAAGAATTCTTTCTAGATTTTCGTTTAAAAAAATCTTTTTCAAAAATTTGGCTATTTTTACGTAAATTGATATAATCTTTAAAACACTTAATTTATTATATTTAAACTTTTCAATTTTAGAATAGTCTTTAAATTCCGAACTGAATCTCTTAATAGGAACAGGTTGGCGTTGAAATGCTGAAATTCGTCCTTACGATCTTTTTTTGATGAAAAACTTCGTCCCATGATTAATTAGCCGACGTATGTACTAATTAATTTAGACCACACATTTAAATATAGATGTGTGTTTGACGCGTGTCATAAACAAAAACATCTCATCTGCTTCGACATCTGCCACTGTCGAAGCAGATAAGATGGTAGCTTATTGCAGGCCCTTCACAAATGGATTTAGGTACGAGCTTGGTCAGGTGTCCATGGTGCGGGACCTCATGTGCCATAAAAAACTTTCTGTATAAACTCAAGCGTCGGAATTTTTTTGAAACTAATATCCAATACTAAAATAAAAAAATAATAATTTATATTCACATAGAAGATATTTAAGCTCACAAAAAAATTACATTACAAACTCCAGACAATAAAACTCAATCAACAAATTAATTCATCAATTTAATATTTAAATTTTACTGTCCATTCAGACACATGCGATGTATATAAGAGGGAAATTAAAATTCTTTGATGAAAATGGGATATAGACTTGTATTGTATATATAATAAACTGATCAGTTTATAATTACGCATACATACGTCTCAAAATTATTTATTTATTTCAATAGGCGGTATATGGGTTTCAGAAGCAAGTGACTGGCTCGACTCACCGACAGACCAAAAGCCTCAGTCATATCAATGTCTTTAGGTTGAGTCTCATAAGGAAGTAGCTCCCAATCAAAGCAGTGCACCAACTGAGCCAAAATCAATCGGACAGTGGTCAAGCCCGATTGCACGCCAGGGCACATTCTTCGACCAGACCCAAATGGTAAAAGCTCAAAGTCATGCCCAAGTACGTCTATGTCCCTCTCCATGAATCTTTCTGGGTAAAACTCTTCCACATTATTGGACCACACATTTTGGTCATGCCCTATTGCCCATGTGTTCACTATTATTCTTGATTTCTTTGGTATCCAATATCCTTCAACAGTAATGTCCTCCCTGCACTCTCTGGGGACTAGCAATGGTGCTACTGGGTGTAACCTAAAGCTTTCCTTCACAACCATGTTTAAGTAAGTCAGCTCTCCCAAATCCTTTTCTTCCACCATTCGCTCCATGCCTATGACGCGTTGTACCTCTTCTTGAAGCTTTTTCATCACCCTAAGGTTTCGTAGTAGTTCCGAGATGGTCCACTCGACAGCGGTGGCTGAAGTGTCGAATGCCGCTGAGATCAAGTCGATTATGATGGCTTTGATGTTTGTTTGGTCGATCATGTATACGTGCTCGTCTTGGGGATTCAACGGTTTGTTCTTTAATGGGAGTAATACATCAACGAAGTCCCGGTGTTGGTCGTTTGTACTATCCAGTTCATGCTCTGCGATGATCTTCTCTAGTATTTGATCGATATGCTTGCTGGCTTTTTTCAATCGCCTTGACAATCCCTGTAGAGGTCACAAATGGCCAAATATATTAGAGTTATTGCTCTGTAACACAAATTGTTGTATTTTACAATCCATATTCATAATTTTAGTGGATGAATGAACTCCAATACGTTGTCTAGCTAGCGGGTCTCCAATATATAGGGCCATACCATTTTGAATAGTGAATTTCTACAGATTATGATACAAAACATTATTCAAAATATTAATACTCAACTTGTCTCAGTTCAACATGTTGAACATTGTACAGTGTTAATTAATTTAAGAAAGGTCTGCTAGAGCAACCAAGAATATTGCTATATATATAGCCTATAGATACACATGTTCAGAGGGATTTTTATCTAAACATGTTAGAGACTAGAGAGGGATCTTAAAGGAAATATACACAATATTCTTGACTTTTTCAAACAAGAATAAAAAGAATAGTCGATAAAATTAACAGAAATTGACTAGAGGTCATGGATATAGTTTTCCCTTTTATAATTAGTGTTTAAGATACACCAGACTTGGACTCTACCACTACCAAGAGGGTCTTATAATAATAATAAAACAACAAATTAACGAGTCCACAATTTTTTATATGTGATATTAATTATACAGGAAAAAAAAGAAAAAAAAGAAAAAAGGACTAACCTGTATATCAAGAGCACCAAGAACAGGCACATAATCCGCAACATTGAAAGCTCCAACCAAGTTGAGCATCTCCTGTACGAGCCCTTTCAAATATAAATCATACCTATCATCTTTAATCCGACCAAGTATCATCGTCTTCGCTATGTCCTCCACTGCCTCTCCTATCTGCCGACTCAGATCCACCGCCTCACCCGCCATCGCCGATTTCTTCAGCGACTCAACCAAAGACACAATCTCTTCCTTCCTCAACGCAGCAAAGGATTCGGTTTTCGATGCACTTAAAAGCTTTGAAGTGCATAGTTTCCTTACATTCCGCCAATATGGACCATATTCGGCGAAAGCCATGCCTTTGGAACCGTACGACAAGTAGTTAGAAGCTTGGATTCTGGGTCGGCTGGCGAAATTGGTGTCATGGGTCTTAAGGAATAGACTAGCTGCTTTTGGGGACGAGACCACGACGGCTGGGACGGTACCAAGCTTTATGGACATGATTGGTCCGTGTTTTTGTGACAGTTTTTGGAGGCTTCGGTGCGGTAGGGATCCGAGTTGGTGGAGGTTTCCGATGATGGGTAGGGGTCGGGGTCCTGGTGGAAGTTTCCGATCATTCTTGCCGTGTTTTTGTCTGGCTTTGCTAGCAAAGCAGAGAGTGACGATCACTATGAGAATGACGATGATGGTGGAAGACATACTTTTGCGTCCCTAGGTAGAATTTGGTTGGAAGCGAAAGGGTTTATTGATTAGTAAGAAGGAAAACTCAGGAAAAATTGGGAAAACTCTAGCAAATGGTCAAACATCTGTGAAGATTTTTTTTTCTTTTATGAATAAAAAAAGGCTTTGGATCATAATTTTGTCAGATGATGAGGCTATTTTACTGTTTTAATTCTATAGTTTTTTAAAAATTTAAAATAATTATTTTATATTTTTAATGAAATTTTTTATCTGATACATCAAATAACATAAAATTTAGTCCATCTAAAATAATAATAAAATTTATTAAAACTTAAATTATTAGTAAACCGTCAATTTCCTTTCCAAAGCCTCAGTTGCCGCATTAGACCGCAATCCTTTGACAAGAATATTCAAATGTGTTAGTGGCCTATACATGCAATAATATCTCCTACGCAATAGATTCTACTGATCATATCTATGAGAATATGTGCATACAATGATTTAATAAATAATATAACAGGGGGATGAGAGAAGTTGTTACAATAAAAAATTAAATTAAAGTCAAGAAGAGAGAAGATGAGTTCATCTTTTTTAACGCATATGCACATGCAAATGCAAGTGCCTTGTTCTTCCAGCTCACTCGCCTAATTTTCAGACTACATTTAACTTTTCCTAAATTACTGAAAGTTGTTGACCATTAGGATTCGACAAGTGCCAATAACAGCAGCAATATCAGTCTCTCATTATGTAAGCTGTAAGTCATTTTTCTTTTTTATTAATTTTATTTAATATATATATATATATTTTCTTCTTCTAGGTAATAAATAATAATCTTAAGTGGTTCTAACAAGTAAGCGGTTGGTGGGCTTAAGAAGCAAGTGATTGGCACTTGGCACAGTCAGACCAAAAACCTCAGCCATATCAATTCGTGCGTAGTCAACAGTCATCAACACAGAAAAATGAACAAAAACATTAATACTGGCCACCGTTGAAGCAGATAAGATGGTAGCTTACTGAAGGCCCTTCACAAATGCATTTAGGTACGAGCTTGGTTAGGAGTCCATGGTGCGTGACCTCATGTGCCATCAAAATCTTTCTGTATAAACTCAAGCGTTTGGAATTTTTTTTATGGGTACCTAAGCAATGCCAAAAACTTCTTTGTATTTCTCTTATTTTCAGATCTTAAAGTCCCCATATTTTCTAGAGCAATGCAATGTAAATATGAGATTTTGGCTGAAATAGTAATTATTGAAACTAATATCCAATAATAAAAAAATAATTTCTATTCACATAGAAGTTATTTAAATTCACAAAAAAATTGCATCACAGACTCCAAAAAATAAAACTCAATCAACAATTTAATATTTAAATTTTATTATCTTTTCAGACACGCACGCTGTGTATATGACAAAAATTAAAATTCTTTTATGAAAATGGGATATAGACTTGCTTACATATTATTTATTTATTTCAATAAACGGTAGTGATTGGCTCTAGTCACGGACAGACAAAAACCTCAGTCAAATCAATGTCTTTAGGTTCAGTCTTTTGAGAAAGTAGCTCTCAATTAAAGCGGGTTTACACCTAGGGGTGTGGTTTACACCTAGGGGTGTGGTTTACACCTAGGGTCTAACGGAAGGAAGCCGACTCCATCAGAGAGTTGTGGTTTGAGTTTTGCAAGTTATTATCTCAGTGTACTTTGCTTGAATCGCCTGGAGGGATCTTTAGTCTTCTACTCTAGGGTTTAGCAAGGCTACCCACTATAGAAATGAGATCCACATTTTATTCATCAAAAAATTAAAGCGGGTTTTTTTTACTTAACGGTCAAGCCAATACTATTTGAATTTTTTCCACCTATTATTTCGAAATAATTATTTTATTTTAAAATTATAATAAAAATTTTTCGACGATGAATTATTTTTAACCTGTATTTTATAATTTATTATAAATTATTTTTTAATAATATATTTAAAATTTTTAAATAAAATTATAGGAAAAAAATAAATTAGGTTTAAAAATTTTTTAATAGATATTAAAGAATTCATAAAAATTAAAATTTTATAATAATATTAAAAAAAATTCGTCAAAAGATAAATTATTCGTCACTGATAAAATAAGATTCAAGGACATACAAATATTTGACCGTCATTGAAGCCTACTTCGTCAAAGTTCAAGTAAGGGTTTTAAAACGAATAAATATTTGACTATTGTTAAAGCCTACTTAGTCAAACTGACAAGTATGAAGTAGACTTTAACGACGGTCAAATATTTGTCCGTTCTTAAATCTCACTTCGTCCCCTGATGATTTTTTTTAACATTGTTGTAAAATTTTAACTTTAATAGACTCTTTAATATCTATCAAAACTTTATTAGAATTTATTACTAACAAATTAATTCATTATAAATTAATTATATAGATATAAAAGAAAAAAGAAGAAGGATATGACAAGAAAAGACTTAGGAGAAAAACACCATGAAGAAAAACCCAGAAGATAATCACTTTAAAAATTATGATGAAGGAGATGTTGCAAGAGATGTTCTGTGCTTTGTTTTTACAGGATTAGAGGTTTCATAAACTTAAAAAAAAAAAAGAAAAAGAAGAATATAAAAAAGATAAAGAATAAAAAAATAATATAGAAGAAGAAAAATATCAAAAAGAAAAAAAATTATAGAAGAAAAAGATAACGACGAAAGATGGCGAATGGAACGAAAAAAGAATAAGTAGGAGATCAAAGAGGCGACGATTAAAAATATTTAAAATTATATTTAATTTTTTATTAAAAAACTGAATAAAATATTAAATATAAACAAAATTGATCCAAAAAATTCAATTGAGTTTGGAGTGACATGACATCAAATAACCCTTAAAGCAGTGCCTCAGCTCGGCCAAAACCAATCGGACAGTGGTCAAGCCCGATTGCGCTCCAGAGCATTTTACTCGACCAGACCCAAATGGTGAAAGCTCAAAGTCAGGCCCGAGTACGTCTGTGTCCCTCTTCATGAATCTTTCGGGGTAAAACTCTTCCACATTATTGGACCACACATTTTGGTCATGGCCAATTGCCCATGTGTTCACTATTATTCTTGATTTTTTTTTGTATCCAATATCCTTCAATAGTAATGTCCTCGCTGCACTTGCGGGGGCTAGCAATGGTGCTATTGGGTGTAACCTAAAGCTCTCCTTCACAACCATTTTAAGTTACTCAACTTTCCCATGTCCTTTTCTTCCACCATTCGCTCCATGCCTATTACACTTTGCACCTCTTCTTGAAGCTTTCTCATCACCCTAGGGTTTCGTAGTAGTTCCCAGATGGTCCACTCGACAGCGGTGGCTGAAGTATCGTATGCCGCTGAGATCAAGTCGACTAAGATGGCTTTGATGTTTGTTTGCTGGATCATGTATACGTGCTTGTCTTGGGGATTCAACGGTTTGTTCTTTAATGGGAGTAGTACATCAAGGAAGTGCCGATGTTGGTCGTTGTACTATCCTGTTCATGCTCTGCGATGATCTTCTCTGGTATTTGATCGATTTGCTTGCTGGCCTTTTTCAATCGCCTTCACAATCCCTGTAGAGGTCACAAATGGCTAAATGTATTAGAGTAATTGCTACTAACATAAGTCGTATAAATTCACAATTCGTAACTTGATTTTAGTGGATGAGTAGCTCCAATACAAAGGCGTTGCCTACTCAGTGGGTCTCCCATACACAGGGCTGTGCCATTTTGAAACGTGAATTTCTAGAAATTATGATACAAAACATTATTTGAAGTATTAATACTCAATTTGTTTGAGGGTCAGCATGTTGAACATTGTTCCGTGTTAATTAATTAAAGAACAGTCTGCTAGAGCTTTACAAAAAAAAAAAAGAATATTGTGGGGCCTACAGATATTTTTTATATTATGGGGCCTACAGAGGATTTTTATATATATTTTTATTTTATATTATGGTGCGTTGATTGATTGATGGGACAGAAAGTGGATATACAAATGAAGACAGATCTTGTGTATAATGGTAGCAAATTAAATAGACGGAGAGAGTTTTTTTTTTTTTTAATGTAATAATAAAACAACAAATTAATGAAACCAGACTTCAATAGGTTTGGGTAATATTAATTATAAAAAGAAAAAAAAAAAGAAAAAAGAAAGACTAAACCTGCAGATCAAGAGCACCTAGAACAGGCACATAATCCAACTTGGTGGAGGTTTCCGATGGATGGGTACGGCTCGGGGTCCTGGTGGAAGTTTCCGACCATTCTTGGCGTTTTTGTCTGGCTTTGCTAGCATCGCAGAGAGTGACGATCACTGTGGGAATGACGATGATGGTGGAAGACATGTTGCGTACTTTTCGGAAAAAACTTTGGTATTTTCGGAGTATCAACTCCCGCTCTATTGAGATGATATTATATAATATTTTATTAATATTTTTATTTACATCATCTCAACGGGATAAGTTTTGACTTTCAAGTATTTTTTTCGTACTTTTACGCCCCAAGGCAGAATTTGGTTGGAAGTGAAAGGTTTATTGATTGGTAAGAAGGAAAATGAAGGAAAAATGGGAAAATTCTAGCAATGGATTAAGTTACAGCGGCATTTTGAATAGGATTTTTCTTTTTCAATGCTTATTAAAATAAAATTATTTTAAAAATAATAATTAATTTATATTTTTTATAAAATTTGAATAAATTATTTATTTTACTCTTTATTTTCTTTTTTCTTTTATACTTAAACACAGTCATATTCGTAGTTATAATAAAGATTTGAAAAATATATTTTTTTATATAGATCTATATTTGAAATTAAGTGAGTATTATATATATATATATATATATATGTAAAAACGATAGAAATTCTCTACAAACTTGCCAAAATAGCTCACTTTTAATGACGAACAGTATTATATTCATCTTTTAAAGTATTATAAAATTTTTATAATACTTTTAAAAATAAACATAATACTGTCTGTTTTTAAAAGTGGGCTCTCTTAATCAAATGGCAGAGGTCCTTTACAAAGTCTGCTGAGGGAGTTCACTTTTAAGGACGAACATTATGTCTGTTTTTAAAAGTACTGAAATTATGGATTTACAAATGTAATTTTTTTTTCAAATGTTGTAATTTTCGAAACCAAATGCATTAAAAA
Source organism: Rhamnella rubrinervis (assembly GCA_007844105.2). Classification (NCBI taxonomy): domain Eukaryota; kingdom Viridiplantae; phylum Streptophyta; class Magnoliopsida; order Rosales; family Rhamnaceae; genus Rhamnella; species Rhamnella rubrinervis. The sequence continues at coordinate 12,070,264 of CM017585.2, forward strand.
TATACATTCCAAATCAAAATCTCTCAAAATTAAAACTAAATACATATATATATATATATAATACCCATTTAATTCCAAATCCAAATTTACATAAACAAATGTATTTTTCCTTTAAATTTCTTTTATGATTTTGAATGTGATGGTGACAGAGTAAAGAACGAAAAGAAAGAGTGATAGACAAAATAGATACTATGTTTAAATTTTTTTAAAAAATATATAAATTATTGAGTATTTTTTCAAACAATATTATTTTGATCGTTATTTTATATATTGAAAATACCCTTTTAAATATGGATAAAAATATTAATATATGATATTTATTAACTTTTTAATTTTCTAAAATAAGAGTTATAGAATTCAAGAATAAGCTCTCTATACACAATTAATAATTATTTAAATTATGAATTATAGATTTTTTTTATAAATAAAAAAGACTTTCAATGTGAAAATTATTAACTCAAGATTCTATTAGAAGATAGGACCTTATTACTACTCTAACTTTACAATTCTATAGGAGTTTAGAGCAGCTAGCCTACTCCTCTAATAGTTCTCACTCTCGTTTCATTCATTTAATTTGATCCGAGACTTTGATGAAAATTTATTAAAATTTAAACTGTAAATTTTACAAATAAATATAAGAGTTCGATCGAATTTTTTTACTGCCAAATCACACAGTAGGGGTGCTGTAGTTCTATGATTCTACTGATCATATTTATGAGAATATGTGCATACGATGCTTTAATAAATAATATAACAGGAGGATGAGAGAAGTTGTTACAATAAAAAATAATTATTACGTAAAAAAATATATTAACAAAAAAAAACAATAAAAAAATAAATTAAATTCAAGAATAGAGAAGATGAGCTCATCTTTTTTAACGCATATGCACATGCAAATGCATATATCTTGTTCTTCCAGCCCACTCGCCTAATTTTCAGACCGCATTTATCTTTTCCTAAATTTCTGAAAGTTGTTGAGCAGTAAGGGTTAGACAAGTGCCAATAAAAGCAGCAATGTCAGTCACTCATTACATAAGCTGTAAGTCATCTTTCTTATTTATTAATTTTATTTAATATAATTATGAGATAAGCTAGTCATTTGAAGACCATAACGTTTACAACCAAAGGAAATTTCGAAAAATACGTAAGGGCAATAATTTATTTATTCTTGTAGGGTAATCAATAGTAATCTTAAGTGGTTCTAACAAGTAAGCGGTTCTTGGGCTTAAGAAGCAAGTGATTGGCTCTTGGCACAGTCAGACCAAAAACCTCAGTCATGTCCAAATCATTAGGCTTCAAACCAGAAGGAAGCTCCCAATTAAAGCAATGCACCAACTGAGACAAAACCACTCCAGGACACATTCTACGACCACACCCAAATGGTAAAAGCTCAAAGTCATGTCCACGTTCGTACATATTCCTCTCAATGAACCTTAGGGTAAAACTCTTCTACATTATTGGACCACACGTTTCGGTCATGTCCTATTGCCTAAGTGTTCACCATTATTCTTGATTTCTTTGGCACGCAATATCCTTCCGCTACAAAAAAAAAATGATATTTAGCTACGAAATTATTGTCTCAATTTTTTTCCGTACCTAAAAGGGTATATTTTGGTACAAAATTTGATTTCGTAATTGATAGCTGAGAAATTAGTCAAATTAGTAATGAATCGCACTTCGTAGCTGGTTTTTGTAACTAAAGCCCTAAATTTTTTTGGCGCCAACTTTCCCTCCAATTTTAATGCTGACGTGGTTTTTATTGTATAATAGCTACAAATTTATATTGTTATAAATTACCATTCAATAAAAAATAATATTTTAACATTAAATAGCTACCAAACTGATTTATAACTTTTCAATTATTGAATAAAAAAACTAACATGTTTTGCTTAAATTACGTCGTATTGATTTCTCTTTGTCATCGTCAATCCCTAACCCCATCGTAGCTCCATACTCCTATCTGCTTCGACAATGTAATTTTGGGAGGAGAGCTGCAGAATTTATCAAGCTTGCAACAATTAAAATAAAGGTGGAGATGCAGGTACCTAACACTAGCGTCACCGATGATCTCAATTGCCATACCAGCGGCGAGACCAGCGAGGCCACAAGCTAAACCGAAGAGATGAGCATAACCATCGAAAGGTAATAGGATTTAACCTTAGGGTTAATTCCGGTACTACTGATCACGGCTACGATGAGGCCATAAATACCCAAGACTCCAGCCATAACCACCGGCATAATCGACTTTATCGCCAGCTCCGACCTCATCACTCCCATCGAAGCCACTCCCACCCCGCTCTTTGCCGTTCTATATGTAGCTCCCATGCCTGCAAATTCCGAGGTACCCAATCAAAACCCTAGATCTATATCAAAAAGCACTTATCTATAATTCGAACATTAAAGAGTGAAATTGATTTACAGGAGAAGACGAAAGCGTAGAGATGAAGCCAAAAAGGGTGCCGTCTCATCTCCGCTGAAACTCGAAGACATTTTTACTTCGGTGGGATAACAATACGATCATATCTAAGGAAATTTGACGGGTATTTTTATTTTACTTTCCTTTTCTTTTCTTTTTTTTTTCAAATTTTTTCTTCGTACTCCTTCAATCGTCGGAGGAGTTCATTAGTTTATAATTTGAAGGTAATGTCAATGGCCCTGCATCCCGATCTAAGCCTACTTGATTTATAGTTATACCCGTCTGTTCATAGATCTTATAAGACTTATATGATCAGCCTTGCACGTTCTCTAATGGGAAATTCACTTGATTTTTCCATTTTATGTTAAAATTATAACATGGTTTTTCTAATTATAATCCATGGTTTTTTCTTTTTTCTTTTTTTTTTCCCGTAAATCAAAGGATTTAAAACTGAAAAGGAACAAATTATAGTAAGTCCTGCATTTATCAAGCTTGCAATAATTTTTAGCACCAGGGCTAGAAGCAAAGAAACTTACAATGAAACAATAAGATAAAATGAACTTTTAATTCAGAAGGTGGATTAGAAATTGACCCATCGTCCATATAAGGCGGACCAGTGTTATGGCCTTTCGAATAGGGTTTGAAAAGTAATCATGAGTCCCCAAATCATATTGTCTGCGCTATATGCCCATAATCAATCAAAATTGCTATGTAATATACATGCATTATTACATGGGAGCTATAGTACTGTAAAACCTCTAGTTTGAACCAAGAGATCATTAAGAAAATAATATATCCTTTGTGAGAAAAGTTTAAAGAAATTTAATTAGCAAAAGCAAATAATAATAAGACACATGTGTAAGCAGTAGGTTGTTGTCCCAATTAGTGGGATTTAATTTGATTCTAGTAAATTGAAGAGAAAGACGTAGTTGTACAGTACAGAGAAGACAAGCCCCCTAGCCGTGATAACCTCATGAGGGAAACATAGTTACTGCCTTTTTTCGACACACTTTAGAAATTTGGATTTTTTGGTCCGTGTGTGTTCACTAGGGGAGCCTCCTATCTTGTACATGTTTCATATATATATATATATATATATATATATATATATATATATATATAAAGGTTAGTGATTAATTATATAAAGAAAAGGAAAAAAATCAAAAGGAATCTAGTTGCTTATAATGAAACGATCATATATTTGTCTTCAATTAATCAAAGATTATGTATGGTTCACTGTATTAAGTTGCTTAATTTGATTTGCCAAATTAAATAATTATGTGAAACCTAGAGAATATCAAACAAAATGTTTCACAAAAATTTCTATTTGCTGAAAACAATAATATTGCATACTAAAGTTAATAAGTACTTGGAACAACTACCTCTTTGTTTTTTGTAACTTCCGTTATAAAAGACATGACCTTAAGGTACCAAATGTGGGCTTATGATCAGAGACTAATTTAATTTTTTGGTCATGTCATGAATACAAATAAAGCAGTTAGAATAGAAGGATCCAAGGGAGTTTTACCAACAAGGTCAAGCTCTAAAAAATATGGATTTGTCATGGCTAATGCATCTAAAAGTATGGAAGGTATGAGCAGCAATTTTTTTATAATTTATTCTTAGATATTCTACATTAAACTCTCAATTATATAATTGTATTAAACACTTTCAATTATATAAATTTTTGTCTAAAATGTTGCACATGTGAGTCCAGTTGGTGAAGGGAGTACAAGACCAACACAAACAACACCACACCCTAGGACACGTGCTCAGGTAGCAGGGCAAAGAACTCAATCTGCAGAAGGTATACATAGTGAAATAATTCAATGTTTTTCATGTTGTCGACCATGAATGTACAATTTATTGATATCAATACTCATGTTATCAAAATATGTTTACCTTTACTATCTGTAAAAATCAACTGTAAAAATCAATGAGTTCCAGTTATAGGTTTTTTTGTCAAACTTTTGTTGATCAGCTTGTCATGATAATTCATGCTAGGATATTTGGTATCATTGTTGTTTTTCACTTAATAATCTAAGCCCAAGTCAAAATAAATAAATAAGTAAGTAAATGACATGTGGAGGAAGTGATTATATTGGGCCCATTATGATTATGCAAGGTAGTTTGGGCTCGGGCTTAAAACCCAAAAGCTAGAAGAGGTTGATGATCCATAGGTTAGGATACGGTGCATATTATAGAGTCCATGGTGCAGCAAGCATTGAATTTTCAATTACATGCATGGTCAATGGTCATCATATTTATTTGACAACCTTACCATACGAACTATATATATAGTCAAGGATTTGTCATCTTCTATAAAGTGTAATTGAAAAAGAGGAAAAAAAGAAAAAAAAAGAAATTCTATAATTCACTTAACTTTGTCAACGCCAATGATTTGTTGTTTTGACTTAACTTTGTAGCTATAATTCACAGAGTTTTAAGCTATACATGTCAAATATAGATGGCCACTTTGCTTTTCTTACATTTAAAAATTCTCATGAATTGTAGTAAAGTAATTATCTGCAATTGATTTAATAATTACAAGTCAAGATAAACATATATGTATATATATAAGTGATGGTGTTTCATGCAATCCCTTTGTCATACTATAATGTCATTGTTACCTTGTATACTACTCATGAAACATAAAAGAAGTGCTATAAATCGAAAAAACAGAGGAACTCGAAAAACAAATCATTGCTCCAGAACAAAGTCATTTGCTAGATGTCAAAAGAATTGGTATATACTGCTTATGTTTTATTTTTAGATATATTATTTTCTGTTGATTGTTGGTGTGTTAAAGTGTTTCATTGGTAATTATTTGTATGGATTTGTAGGAGGTAGAAGGGGACAAGGATAGGATAACACTATGGTATGAAACACATTTTAGCAAAAAAATAAGAAAATGGAGTGATGTTAAATCAGAGCAAATTTATGTAACAATGGAACAATGCCTCTTTTCTATGTTTATAAAGATGCAAAATAAATTGAAGTAACAATGCACATTGTGTGTGGTTGTAGAATCAATTGATAGAAACAAAGGAGAGATGTGAAGCTGAAGGATTAGACATGACAATCGATAAAATATTTAATAGTGTTGTGCCACTAAAGTTTGGATATGTGCAAGGTTTTGGTCCTGGTCCAAAACCAATATCAAGAGCACTTAGGTTGAACGAGCAGTGAAGGAAGGAGGCTGAAGATAGAGCAAAATCTGCTAAAAAGAAATGGGGAGTTAACAAAACAAATTGAAGAATTAAGAGCTCGATAAGATAGAATTGAGGACTCACTATTTTAGAGAATACGTGCAGATGTTCAAGCACATTTCCAACAAGAAAGACTGAATGTGGATACACCTTCATGGATGCATGGTGAAACATTCAATGGTGAGTACAACATATTTAACATGTTTAATATACTCAAGGTACATACAAAAAGTAAAAGAAAAAATTAGTATTAAAATAGAAGTACAATTTTATTTCAATTGTTTTATGTCACTATGTTTCAATAGTTAATTAATTATCGAGGATTGTACCAATGCAGGTGCATCCGAACATAGTAAACCATGAGTTATGCTACTACTGCTGCTCTTTTAGACTTGTGAGAAAATGCATATACCTTTAAATTGAGCAAAACGTTGTCTATTAAAATATATTTTAGGAATTAGTTAAAATATTGGTCATATGAAGTTTGGAGTAGAAGATTATATTTTGAAGATGATATACATATGAGTATGTGTTGAAAGTTTTTGGATTGCGTGTAATGATGTATAAAGTCATTCTCCATCACATATATCTGTGATGGATCATGACTTTGTTTAATCTCATCTTAAGAACAAACAAATTATGACGTTATCTTATGGCAATTTAGTATGGTTAGTTCTTTTAAATGTGTGCACTTATTTATATTAGAGTTATGATCATTATAATTTATGCATTTGAGTAAAGGCAGATAGATGCAAGACAAATATGATATTTATGGCACCAATTAATTCTTTTAATGAAACTGAAATATGTAGCTAATTAGGATATGAAATTTTTTTGTGCCCCATTTGATCAAAGATTTTAAACTTTTGTCCTTCGTACTGGTATTTAAAAAATTAATAATTATGAAAATATTTAAATATTAATTACTAACAAATATGTGTCAAAATAAATTTTCGTAGCTGGTAATATATAAGCCACATATTTATTTTGTAACTGCAAAATAATTAAAATGTTAAAATTTGTAGCTAAAAATTAGCCACAAGAGCATAACCATTCACTATAGTATATTGCAGTAAAATATAATTTTGTAGCTATAATTTAGCTACAAAAATTAATTTATAGTTATAATTCACGCATGAACAAAAATCGTTACTATTAAAAAGTAGTTACAAAACTAATAGTCATAGCTGTAAATAAGTTACAAAAAATTACTTCGTAGCTAATATTTTGTTTCAAGCTTTACGTTCGTAGGTAACAATTCAGCCACAAATTTTAAATTTGTAACAGATTTGCAGCTACGGATTTTGTAATCGTAGCTTTTAGTTAGCCACGAAACTAAGCTTATTTACGATTTTTGAAAAATTTAGATACAGAAAGGTCTTTCATAACTAAATGATAATATTTAGTCTAAAAAATTTATTTTCGTGGCAGTAGACATTTAGTTACGGTCATTTAGTTACGACTGTATTACAAAAAATATTAGTAACTAATAGCCATTCAACTACGAAAAATATTTAGATACAAATAACTGCTTGTGGCTGAAGGTCAATTTTTTTGTAGTGTTCAATGGTGGTGTCCTCTAAGCACTCTCTCGGGACTAAAAATGATGCAACTGGGTATAACCTGAAGGTCTCCTTCACCACCATTTCTAAGTAACTCAACTTTCCCAAGTTCTTCTCTTCCACCATTTGGTCCATGCCAATGACATTTTGTAGCTCTTCTTGAAGCTTTTTCATAACCCTAGGGTTCCTAACAAGCTCCGAGATGGCCCACTCGATTGTGGTGGCTGATGTATCGAATGCAGCCACTACCAAGTCGAGTAAGATGGCTTTGATATTTGTTCGGTCAATTATGTAAACGTGCTTGTCATGTGGATTCAAGGGTTGGTTCATCAATGGAAGTAAGATGTCAAAGAAGTCACGGTGTTGGTGGTCTATGTCTAGTTCGTGCTCGTTATGATCTTCTCTAATACTTATTTGATTGAGTTGGCGGCTTTCTTGGTGAGCCTTGTCATTCCCTAAGACAATTTGAAAAGGCTAAACTTAGCGTTCAATTGCAATATTGAAGTGAATTTTTATAAACATATCATAAATACAATACTTCAATTAATATAGCAATCTAGAGAAAATTCAGCTAGCTTGCCAGTTAGCTAGATTAGAAACTATAGCAATCAAAATTAAGTACTAATGAAGACAATGATATTTATTTATATATAATATATTTATGTACTTGTGAAAATATTTTTTCATTTCATTGTTGTTCGAATAGAATCCTTCAGCTTATTGGCCCCATTTACTGTTGAATTTTGAATTCAATGATTTAATTTGTGTGGCTATTTCTTATTTAGCTTTAGTTTTAGTTACAAAACTAGTCATGCCATGATAACATTATCTTATTTAAAGTCATTGATAGATGATCTCCATCCCATGCACATTATCTTATGGTTTGGCTTTTTCATAAAACCCCGGTGGTAGTATTCATATTTGAAGGGAGAATAGAGATATTATTTATATTTGTAATAAAAAAGTAACAAACCATATAAATTAATTAATTTCATTTAACAGAATTTCATTTTTTTTTATCAAAGGTCCCAGCTATGTTACTGCTCAAGACGTATCGTCTAACCACCTTTGGTTTTTTTGTGTTGTTAAAGCTTTGAACAAAGAAAATAAATGGCGAGTTCCTGATCGAATTGATAGGGCCATGTAGGAACGGAAGTGGAACGGGCGGTCACAAAAATTGTCAAGGCTATAAGGATTGGACCTCTACAAAAAGCAAACATAGACATTTTGTGGCGATTATAAAATAAGACAAACCTGAAGATCAAGAGCCCCAATAAAAGGCACAAAATCAGCAAGATTGAAAGCACCTAGAATCTTCAGCACCTCCTCAGCAATCTCCTTCAAATGGTACCTATCATCGTCCTTACTCTGACCCAATATCATTGTCGTCACTATGTTCTCCATAACCTCACCAACTTTCTGACTGATGTCGACTACCTTGCCGGTCGCCGCCAACTTCTTCAGCTACTCCACCAACAATCCAAGCTCCTCCTTCCTTAGCGACACAAATGATTCTGTTTTCGATGCACTCAGTAAATGTACAGTGCTTAGTTTCCTTATATTGCGTCAAGTACTCAGAAACTTGAATTATAGGGCGGCTAGCTTAAACTAGCATCGTGGGTCTTGAGAATAAGACTAGCGGCTTCGGGGGACAAGATCATGATTGCTGGGATAGTCCCGAGCCGTATGGACATGATGGGTCCATATTTTTAGTTAACTTTTGAAGGTTTCGGGTGGGAGGTTGCCAAGTTCATGGAGGTTTCCGATGATGGGTAGGGTTCGTTTAGGTGGAAGTTTCCGCCATTGTTGCCTTGTTTTGGCCCGCACTGTAGAATGGTTATGAACCGAGAGAGGCAATGAATAATCTGAAAATGGTAAGCATGTTGGGGAAGAAATAAGTTGGTTTTGGTAGTCTGGGTTGTGTAGGATTTGGTTAGAGTGATATGCTTTTATATAGGTCGGTAGCAAGTAAAATAATGTCACAAAACAAATGGAAAAAGCGTGAAACTAATGCTTGTGAAATTGTACAGATTTTAAACATGAATTTGTGAAATTGTTTTAAAAAAATAATTAAAATAAAAATAAAATTATGACTAAGTTGCTTCAAAGTAAAAAAGCTACTTTTGGATTAATAGTCCTAAAAATTATAACAAGGAATTAGAAAGTAACAAATTTGAAGCAATCTTGCTTGATCCATATGTGCACCTTTAGGTGTGGTCTAGAGGAAAGGAAGCCGACCATTTCATCACACTCGTTTGCGAGTGTTATGGTTCGAGTCTTGGCAAGCCCCGTTATTACCTCAGCTGTACTCAATCTTACTTGAAGCGCCAGGTAGAGAGGGATCTATTAGGGTAGCTGAGCTAGCTGTTTTAGACTCTTACAAAGTTGTAAAGCTAGAGCAGTAAGAAGGCTCTATCCACTAATAGAATTCGGACTAATGAGATCCACAGTTTTTTTTACCAAAAACAAAGAATTAGAAAGTAAAAAATTCAATGCAATTTTTTTTTTATGAATAAAAAGGGGCCTTAATGCAATCTTGCTTGATCCACATGTGCACGTTACTTACGTTTACCATTTATTTTGTTATATTTTAATGTGGAATGAAATTCACATTAACATTTTGTTTGTGCTCTCTTCGTTCATTCTTAGGAAACCAAAGAATTTACTTCATAAGCATACGATTCAAAAAAAAAATTCACAAGCGTATGTTAAATAATTGATAAAGAATCTATGTAAATATAGGGGATCCATTTATCCAATGCTGGGTGTCTTTTTTGTAATTGTTGAAAATTATAACAAATTTGTAAGAGCTATAGTTGCAATTGGTATTAATGGATGCATGGAGCTAGGTGGCATATGCTTTAGGTCGTCATGCTTGTGGATGATTACGTTGTATGCTTAGAAAAATAAAAAATAAAAATCCTTCTAGGTGATTCAAACGTCCCATCTCGACAACCCTCTGAATTGGAAAAGAATTTGAATATAAAGATGTATGAAATAGTTTGGCCAAGTTATGTATTTACGCAATCAATTGAGCGGAAAGCGGTGAACTTTCTTACTTAGATGTTTGGGTGCTCTGAAAAATGAAAAGGGTATTTTTAAGCAAAATTTAAAATTAGTGTACTCAATCTTGGCTTTTAAAATTTTTGTAAATTTTTATAAGTGAAAATTTTAATATAATTGGTAAATTCTTATTGATTTTTATCGAGTTTTAAAAAGAGTCTACATAAATCTATGGGATGGGGATTCAGATGGAGTACCGACGATAAAAATGTGTAAGAAAAATAGATCTCAAACAGTAAGAAAGTAGCAACTGACATTGGAATCAGATATTTGGCTCAGTCTCATAAAAAAGATATTTTGCTCAGGTTAATTCAAACTTGTAAATAACCTAGTTGGATTAATTTGTTTGTGACATGTATCGTCATTGTTACGTGGGTTATCGGTGATTTGGAGATTTTTCAAGAATGATTGAATTTGTCTCAAAATAAAATAGAAAGTGTGAGTTGGCTTAGTTACTTCGCAACTAATAAGTTTCTTTATATTAGGAATTTAAGATAAAGTCATTAAAATCTTTTAAAATCTTTTTATTTTCAATTCAATGATGATATTTTAAAGAATTTAAGATAAAAATGATTAAAATTGTTGTAAAATATGTGTGTTTTAAAATCTATTAACTTTTTAAATACTTTAATATTTTTATGAAGTTATGTAGACTTTTATGAAATTATAAAATTTTTAATTGAATAACTAATGAGTTGATGCTAAATAGATTAATACTATATTTTTGTTTTGGAGAACTGTTAGTATTTATTGTTTTCTTCTTCATTTAGAAAGGCATAAAAATTATATTTTACTGAAATTACATGAATTTTCCATGGAATTGCATCTCAGGATTTGAGAATTCTTCCTAGATTTTCGTTGAAGAAATCTTTTTCGGAATTTGGCTATTTTACGTAAATTGATATAATCTTTATTAAAACACTTAATTAATTATATTTAAATTTTTCAATTTTAGAAGAGTCTTTAAATTTTGAATTGAGAATTTAAATTGAGTACTCAAGTAAATCTCTTATATATTAATTTAACTAAAGTTGTAACCCTCAATAAATGTTGTACGCTAATTAATAGAAATATTAATTAATTAAAAATTAAGATATTAATTGAACATTAATTAATAGGAGCAGGTTGGCGTTGAAATGCTTCGTTTTGATCTTTTCTTGATGAAAAACTTTCCTATGATTAATTAACGTATGTTTAATATTAAGATATACGGCATATATTTTAATTTGGATCACACATTTTTATTTGGATCAACATTTTAAAGGGTAAAAGTTTAACGCGTATAAAGGAAATAATATTAAAAAGAAATATTATTAATAAATTAACTTCTATTTACAGATGCATCTAAATATTTTTTCAAAAATGGAAAAGATGATTTTTCTACAAGTATTACTAAATTTAATATTTGCTTTGGCCTCAAAGAATGAGCCATTCTCGGAAGGATTTACTCACAACAATAATAACAATAAAAAGAACAGAAAGGAAGAGCATCGACTAGTTTAGAAACTTGTTCTCTATATACACAGCTGAGCTCTGGTACTAGTAGTAACCAGTGTTGTACAAGGCATCGGAATCAGAAGGAGAAAGGACATTGCTGAACTCTTTAGCTGCTTTGGTACCTCTGGAAGTCTTTCTAAATCCCATGGACTTTCCCAGGCAATTGTTGCCAACTAAAATTGCTCGAAAGTTTTGCAAAATACATCAATCACAATAGAAGCATATAAACACTGTAGAGTCAGCAACAATAAGCCATAACCTGTTCTAGAACTCTTCAAATGGAACTTTTTGGGGAATCTGCCATGTAAAAGAACCACTATTATCAGCCAAGTAAAAGCAAAAGAAATTTTCTCAAATGGTCTTTATGAGTTTCTTGCTAAATCTGATCATATAGCTTTTAGGTAATAAGGATGTGTTGTTTCGGATGCATGACAAGCTAACAAGGCAGCAACAACTGAACCAACATTTTACACCAGTAAGGAAAAACAATTTTAGGGAAACATACCTTTCCTTAATGTAGAAACTCTTTAATTGACTAATAAAAACAAAATTATTGTATCAAATAGTCAAAATTTTAATTCGTGCTTAGTCAACAGTCATCAACACAGAAAAATGAACAAAAACATTGATACTGGCCACTGTTGAAGCAGATAAGATGCGAGCTTATTGAAGGCCCTTCACAAATGCATTTAGGTACGAGCTTGCTCAGGTGTGTGCGTGTCCTCATGTGCCATCGAAATCTTTATGTGTAAACTCAAGCGTCGGAATTTTTTGATGGGTACCTAATCAATGCCGAAAACTTCTTTGTATTTCTCTTATTTTCAGGTCTTAAACTCCATCTCATATTTTCTAGAGCAATGCAAAGTGAATATGAGATTTTGACTGAAACAATAATTATTGAAACTAATATCCAATAATAAAAGAAAATAATTTCTATTCACAGAGAGTTATTTAAGTTCACGAAGAAGTTGCATCACAAACTCCAGAAAATAAAACTCAATCAACAGATTGATTCATCAATTTAATATTTAAATTTTATTGTCCATTCAGACACAAGCTACGTATATAAGAGGGAAATTAAAATTCATTCATGAAAATGAGACATAGACTTGTACTGTATATATAACAAACTGATCAGTTTATAATTATGCATACATATGGCTCTAAATTATTTATTTATTTCAATAAGCGGTATACGGGTTTCAGAAGCAAGTGATTGGCTCTAGTCACAGACAGACCAAAAACCTCAGTCATATCGATTTCTTTAGGATGAGTCTCATTAGGATGTAGCTCCAAATCAAAGCAGTGCACCAACTGAGCCAAAATCAATCTGACAGTGGTCAAGCCCAATTGCACTCCAGGGCACATTCTTCGACCAGACTCAAATGGTAAAGGTCAAAGTCATGCCCAAGTACGTCTATGTCCCTCGCCATGAATCTTCCGGGTAAAACTCTTCCACGTTATTGGACCACACATTTTGGTCATGCCCTATTGCCCATGTGTTCACTATTATCCTTGATTTCTTTGGTATCCAATATCCTTCAATAGTAATGTCCTCCCTGCACTCTCTGGGGACTAGCAATGGTCCTATTGGGCGTAACCTAAAGCTTTCCTTCACAACCATGTTTAAGTAAGTCAACTCTCCCAAATCCTTTTCCTCCACCATTCGCTCCATGCCTACGACACTTTGTACCTCTTCTTGAAGCTTTTCCATCACCCTAGCGTTTCGTACTAGTTCCGAGATGGTCCACTCGACAGCGGTGGCTGAAGTATCGAATGCCGCTGAGATCAAGTCGATTAAGATGGCTTTGATGTTTGTTTGGTCGATCATGTACACGTGCTCGTCTTGGGATTCAACGGTTTGTTCTTTAATAGGAGAAGTACATCAACGAAGTCCCGGTGTTGGTCGTTTGTACTATCCAGTTCATGTTCTGCAATGATCTTCTCTAGTATTTGATCGATTTGCTTGCTGGCTTTTTCAATCGCCTTGACAATCCCTGTAGAGGTCACAAATGACTAAATATATTAGAGTTATTGCTCTGTAGCACAAATTGTTGTATTTTACAATCCATATTCATAATTTTAGTGGATGAATCAACTCCAATACGTTGTCTAGCTAGCGGGTCTCCAATATATAGGGCCATGCCATTTTGAATAGTGAATTTCTACAGATTATGATACAAAACATTATTCAAAATATTAATACTCAACTTGTCTCAGTTCAACATGTTGAACATTGTACAGTGTTAATTAATTTAAGAAAGGTCTGCCAGAGCAACCAAGAATATTGCTATATATATAGCCTATAGATACGCACATGTTCAGAGGGATTTTTATCTAAACATGTTAGAGACTAGAGAGGGATCTTAAAGGAAATATAAGCAACATTCTTGACTTTTTCAAATCAGAGGGGAAAAAAAAAAAGAACGGTCAATAAAATTAACAGAAATTGACTAGAGGTCATTTTTCCCTTTCCCTTTTATAATTAGTGTTTTAGATACACCAGCCTTGGACTCTACCACTACCAAGAGGGTCTTATAATAATAATAATAATAATAATAATAAAACAACAAATTAAAATTCCTCAATCTTTTATAAGTGATATTAAAAAAGAAACAAAAAAGAAAAAAAAGAGACTAACCTGTAGATCAAGAGCACCAAGAACAGGTAATCAGCAACATTGAAGCTCCAACCAAGTTGCAACATCTCCTGTACAAGCCCTTTGAAATATAAATCAACCTATCATCTTTAATCCGACCAAGTATCATCGTCTTCAAATGTGTTAGTGGCCTATCTATGCAAAATATATCTCCTAGGCAATAGACTAAATTGCAGCCACATTTTGAGTACAAATATAGGATATTATTAATTCCTTAAAATAGGAGTCATAATTCAGGGGACCAGCTTTCTATGTATATATAACTAATATTTATTTAAATTATGAATTATAGATCTATGATTCTATGTATCATATTTACGAGAATATGTGCATACAATGATTTAATAAATCATATAACATGTGGATAAGAGAAGATGAGTTCATCTTTTTCAACGCATATGCCCATGCAAATGAAAATGTCTTGTTCTTCCAGCTCACTTGTCTAAGTTTTAGACTACATTTAAATCTTTGATAATGACAACTGAATTGTGGGTGCCCACAATTAATAATGTAGGGAATATAGTGAGAATGATTGGATTTGATTATTTCCAAAAAAAAGAAAAAAGAAAAGGATTTAAATGGATTTAAAAAAGAGCACTTACTGAAAGTGGTGGACCAGTAAGGATACGACATGTGACAATAAAAGCAGCAATATCAGCCACTCATTATATAAGCTGTAAATCATTTTTCTTATTTATTAATTTTATTTAATATAATTATGAGAGAGGCTAGTCATTTGAAGACCGTAACGTGTACAACCAAAGGAAATTTCAAAAAAATACATAAGGGTAATAATAATAATTATTTTTTCTAAGGTAATAAATAATAATCTTAAGTGGTTCCAACAAGTAAGCGGTTCGTGGGCTTAAGAAGCAAGTGATTGGCTCTTGGCACAGTCAGACCAAAACCTCAGTCACGTCCAAATCATTAGGCTTCAAACCAAAAGGAAGCTCCCAATTAAAGCAATGCACCAACTGAGACAAAACCAATCGGACGGTGATTAATCCCGAGTGCATTCCAGGACACATTCTACGACCAGACCCAAATGGTTGCTCAAAGTCATGATACGTAGTTTGATCAATTCTTCAAATATTCTTCAATTGAACTTACCACACGTTTCGGCTGACATTTTTGAGTCACACGTATTCTTAATGCTTGGAATAATATCATGAATGTGTTCGGCACGTAATATCCTTCAAAATGGTGTCCTCTAAGCACTCTGGGACTAAAATGGTGCAACTGGGTGTAACCTGAAGGTCTCCTTCACCACCATTTCTAAGTAACTCAGCTTTCAAGTCCTTCTCTTCCACCATTTCCATGCCAATACATTTTGTAGCTTTTCTTGAAGCTTTTCCTAACCCTAGGGTTCCTAACAGAAGATGATACATCGATTGAAGTATAATATTATGAATGCAGCCACTACCAAACGAATGATGGCTTTGATATTAATTTCGGTCAATTCTGTAAACGTGCTTGTTATGATCTTCCTAATTCAATGGATTAAGTTGGCTGAAAATTCTTGGTGCGCCTTGTCAATCCCTGAGACAATTTTTACAAACATAGCGTCCAATTGCAATACTTTGAATATGCAAACTATAAAAATCATTCTTGCTAATTAGCTAACTAGAAACTATAGCAATTAAAATTAATTAAAATTAAGACAATGATATTTATTTATATATAATATATGTATGTACTTGTGAAATTATTTTTCCATTTCATTGTTGTTCTAACAGAATCCTTCAGCTTGTAGGCCCCATTTACTGTTGGACATTGAATTCAATTATTTAATTTGTGTGGCTATATCTTATTTAGCTACAATGATTAGTTTTAGTAACAAAACTAGTCAGGGCTTGATAGCATTATCGGATGGTGATCACCTGTCGTGTTCTATCATGGCATCTGTCCACCAGCCAAATAAAGTTAGCTCATTCGGTGATTGGAAGATGATCTCCACCCCATGCACATTATCTTATGCATTGAAATTTTACAATTTTTGTCCCAAAATTTGTCAAGGCTAAAAGGACCGGACCTCTACAAAAAGCAAGTATTTTATCGGTGATTATAAAATGAGGCAAACCTGAAGATCAAGAACCCCAATAAAAGGCACATAATCAGCAAGATTGAAAGCTCCTGCAATCTTCAACACCTCGTCAGCAATCTCCTTGAAATGATACCTATCATCGTCCTTACTCCGCCAATATCATCGTCGTCGCTTATTCTCACAACTCACCAACTTTCTCACTGATTCGACCACCTCGCCGGCCGCTGCCAACTTCAGCAACTGAACCAGCGATCGAATCAGTTCCTTCCTAGCCACCAAATATTCCGTTGTCGAAGCACTCAGTAAATGTAAAGTGCTTTGTTTCCTTATATTACGCCAATACGGACCATATTCTGGCAAAAGCTATGTAAGAACTACCGAAAGCAAGTACGATATGAATCTGGCATGAGCTATGCATTCCATATTTTTGTATGCATCGTGGAATTTACGAAGTGATTTTGTCCTCATTCTTGTTTGCTTATGGGTATCCGTATGAGTTCAAACTTTAAAAAGTTTATGGGTTGCCAATCATAAGTTTCCAAGATATTTTGTTAAGTTGTTTTACATGGTTATGATTAGAAATATGCAATTATCATTAGTATCATTCTAATAGTATGTTAATTTTAAAGTTGGTTATTATTATGTGGTAGCAAGTAAAATAACGTCACAAAACAAATGGAAAAAGCGTTTTTACTAATGCTTGTGAAAGTAACAAATTCCTAACGACACGATTACAGGTCTAGCTAATACAATTGAGTTTGTAACGAGTCAATCTGTTATTGTCTGTTAAGATAAATATTGAAGATGAAACCCGTTGAAACTCATTTCATCTTATTAATAAGAGTAGTTTAGATAATTTTATAATATATTAACAAAATTTTTAATTTTATTCATGCATTTAGCTCTTTATTATTGAATAATTTATGTTTTAATATTTATTGTTGTCTATTTGATTTATAAACAATATTTCTATTGTTTATTGAAATATTTATTTTTTAATTTTTATAATATGTTAGAATTAATATATGTATGTAATAGTTTATTTAATTTTTAGTTTCTGTTTTTTTTATATAATAATATTTGTATCATTTTTTATTTTAAAAGTTTAAGTGAAATGGATACAAAGAATAATAAATTAACATATTTATATTTGACAAAAAATATATATATATATATATATTAATAACAAATACCCATTAATTTAACGAATGAATTTAAATTAATTATTTTAACACAATAGTTTAATCAGTTATTTTGAATGAAGAAAAATTTAACATGAATTTTTTCAACAGACAACTGTCAAGTTATGCGAAATTGTACAAATTTTAAAACATAAATGTATGAAATTGTTTTTAAAATTAATTTAAATAAAAATAAAATTATTACTAAAAGTAAATAAAAGATTAATTTTGGATTAATAGATAAAAAATTAACAACAAAATAATCGAAAAGTAAGAAATTAAACAAAGAGATATGTGCACGTTAATTACGTTTACTGATTGATTTTGTTATATTTAATGTGGAATGAAATTCACGTTTGGTATTGTGTTTGTGCTCTCTTCACATTCTTGGAAACCGAAGAATTTAATTCATAAGCATACGAAGGATTTGTGTTTAATTCGGACCACACATTTAAATATGGGTGTGTGTTTCGTGTCAAAAGAAAAACACATGGAAAAGAAATGAAAAAATTATTAGAAAAAGCCTAAAAACACATGTAAATTGCTCTCTAAATTTTGAAATTATATATAATAATACCTTACATACTTAAAAATTGTTGTGTCTCTAAATTTTGAAATTATATAAAACAATACCTTAAAACTTAAAAATAGTTAAAATTGTTAAATCATAGATAAATTTATTAAGCAAATCATATACCCACTTGATGATAGTATATGTTATGCACCATCGAATGTAATTGAATGAGTTGTCTATCCTCTAATATTTAACCAAGTGCTCAAAAAATCTAGGACTAAAAGGATTCCCTCAGAGGAGAAGAATGACCACATTGCAAATGTAGCGTATATGAGTATTTCTACAATCAACAAGCATGCTTTGATAATATTCCCATATGATATGTTAATATTTAGTCACAATTGACAAACTTACTCGGACTATTTTTTTTATATTTGTTTTGTATATTGATATAGTTGACAATAGTAAGTATATTTGTTGAGACTTCGCTTACTATGATTAATCATATATTGTTTGAATATAAAAAAAATATCAAAAATATTTTTAACATTTAGTGGATGGCAAAGGACATAATATAATGTATTTGTCTAACCTAGCCTATGAGAATATATGATATTTTGTCTTTGTCAATGCTTGAACATAACCAATATTTTGTAGTTCTTAGTATTCACACGTATGGATTTTAATAATACTAAAGACAAATATATTGTTTTTTGAGGTTTAATGGATGATTTGTGATTTATGATCTTTACTTATGAAATATGGATGGTATTCTTTATGTAAATGGTTTGTAATTTTTGAATAGAGTGGACAATTGCAAAAATCCCTAAAGTTTGTAAGATAATTCTAATGGACCTGAACGGCCTAGATTTTTGGCCATTTTGCTAGGTCCTAAAGATCTTTCCATAACACTTTGGAAGGTAATTTGAACTAGTAGAATGACCTTGATTTTCTACCATTTTGTAGTTCTCCATTAACCTTCCACAGAGGAATTGGACCTACATACATAAAATTTAGAATATCAACTATTATGTAGGTCCTAAATACCATTCCACTACATTATGGAGATGTACTATGGACCTATAGAATGATCATCATTCTCTATTCCTATTAACCCTCCACTGTGGTCTAAATTATCATTCATAAAATTAAAAATATAATTTAATTAGTTTTAATTAAAAGACCATCTAACAATCATGTAATTCGTACTTAAGCTATATAATAATAACCATTGCATATGAAAAATAGCAGAAAACTTAGATAAAAAGAAAAGATAAATTTAGTGAAATCATGTATTGAAGAAAAAGTTACTTAAACTTTTGTGGTCATATGTCATTCTCACATCATATGGAGAATGGTTGTAAGTTACAATCCCTATCATCTTTTAGATCATGACGAAGGTTGTAATATTTATGTACATTAGAAGGTACCATAATAATACCAATAAGCATTTTGTATTCTTACATTAAAACCATTCTCAATCATGAGTTCTCGAGGGTTGTATAATGTTGTATGCCTATTTCGATATCAACAATTGTTAACCAATATTTGTTGTGGTTGTTAACCCCGCATATATTTGCGTGAAAATAGAGTCACATTAAACAAATAATTTCCATAAGTAATTATGCACATTAAATCAATTATGGATGAAGATAGTTACTCACATAATCAATTTTCACCTAAACTTCGATTAAAGTGGAAATGTTCCTAACGCGTATATGTTGAATGAAGAATCTTTCATCTCCATCTCCCAATCAACATCCGCCGATAGCTCATCCTTCTCATTTCGCTTTTTCTTTTATATTTTATGCATCGTCTCACATTCATATAAAAGTAAGTAAAATAATTCAAACTCTCCAATATGCATTGTCTTCACTTTCATATAAAAGTAAGTAAAATAATTCAAAACTCTTCAAGATATACAAGTAACTTATGTAATAGTTACTTACCAAAATATGTCACAGACAATATACCGCTGATTGAATAATTCTATATTATTTATGATCCTCCTCCTAATGTAGTACACAACGAATTTTAATCTGAAAATAATATAACATAACTTGTTTAAAGATGCCATAAAAGATCAAATTAAACCCTAAATATTTACTTAATCTCAACCAATCACTCACTTGTCAAATATAGGTGGAACATATGTTTATCTATAACATCAAACTCACTTGAAGTGAATTAGTAGTTGGGTCATCCATGAATGCAACCAATGTAGATCTCCGCAGAACCCTATTAGTGTAAATGGATCCCAAACTATTGCTAAATGTTAATGGTGGGTAGTAAGTAAAAGTACACAAAATAAAATTAGATGATTAACAAGATTGCCACTCTAAATGCTAAGTGCATATAAATTATATAAATTTCCTTTAGCATAAAATGATCTACAGATGACGGACTAAAGAAGATATGTTCTACATTTCATTTCATTGTTATCAGAACTTCTATAAGTTCATTTTGTATACTAACAAGCTCATCCGCAGAATCCTTTATCTCGACCTTGAATTTTAAAGAATGCTCATCGTAGCTCATGATTTGAGATGTATTTTATGCACCCTCGATAATAGCTATATCAGAAGTAATGGAGAGATAGTAGGTCGAGGGCCTTAAACTATAAACACTAATGGACTGAAATATTTTCTATCACAGCTAGTGCTAAAAGTTCTTCTTATATAAGGCTATCAGTAATTTTTAGCCTCCAAGATAGCCTAGCTCATTCGCAATATACTAAACAAATAAGAAAGAATAACAAAGTTATTATGAATATATAAACCCTAAACTATACATATAACCTTAAACATAACCATAAAGTAAATAAATAATTTATTTTTGTTGAATACTTTAGTGGCCAACTTACCGATTGAGCGTGGATGAACACTACTATCTTAGCATTCTCAACATCTTACCCTATGATATTTCCCATGGTGCATGTGTGGCAATAATGGATATGATTTTAAAATCCCATATTTGAAGCATTATACAAGTTAAATGACCATAGTATACAATATATTTTATTCATAAATAAGTCAAATATACTATTTACTTAAAATGTGTGGAAACTATTAGACACAAAAATTTGCAACTTCATGCCCCCGACTTAATTATTGATCGTAGAGATACAATGATAGCATCTTATGACAAATTACTTCAAGGATACCTTAATATCTTTATTATGTCTCATGTTAACGCTTGTTTTTCACCAATCTTTTCTTATCCCTAGTGAGGAGCATTATCTTTAAGAAATAGAACTACAACACTTAATATTATCTTGAATGATTTTATTGTTATCCGTAATGAATTCCAACTCCTTATATGGTTTAATAAATCACCATGTGTCATTCCTCCTACATTACCAAAGTACTTAACCCACAAGTTATATGACAAGTGTTCCAATTCCAAGGCATGGGAATTTATAATGGCCTCAATCACATTACCATTGTGATTGATTTCCTATCAAACCTCACCCCAATACTATTGAATTAATCTCCATCATGTTGTTATCATCATATTCCACTTGATTCAACAACATGAGGTGAATGAACCCACCGCAAAATAAAATAGTCTTATTATTCAAAACATGTAGCCTTGAATTTGTCCTTTCCTTTGCCTAGTTTGTTAGTAATCACATTGATTGCGTGAGATTGGAGAGGTTTGTGAGGTGAGCATGGTACTTTTGATCACAGTACAAGGTGCTTCACAACTTGAAAAGATTCAAATATCCAATTTTAGATGAAATATGAAATATCCTACAAATTCAAAGGAATTGATAGAAACCAATTATATATGGCCATGCACAGCAGCAGTCCGAACCGCCATCTTGCAGTATATTATAATTGGTTTATTTACAAACTACTATATGTCCAATCAGCCATATGTAGTGAAATAAGTCATTATGCATGCATTTTATGCCCGACAATAATGTAGTTCAACCAGTAGTTTTGCAAGTTTGAATTCCAAATAGTTCATTGTGAGCTTGAATCTTCCATATGATAGTCGGTAGTTCTGACTTATAGTTTAAATAGTAATACATTAAACAAATAGCCCTACAAAACCATATGTTTGACTTGCCATCCAAGTGTACCGAAAACTACCACAATTCATACTTGCATAATAGATCCAAGTACTTATTATAAGTCCGATTCTAGAAAGTTTACAATGTAAACTCGAACTCTAAGATAGCCACCACTTGGCCATTTTACGTAGGTTTGATATTTTTCTTACATATCCTACAAAACAAAGAGGAGATTTTATCTCGTAGGTTTGGAATCTACATTTGTGAACTACCCTATGACAGCTTAGTGTGTAGCCATCTTGCAAGGGTATGAAAGCTTACCAACCTCTATAATGGTATGTCCGGAACATCGATTCTCTACAAAATAATATGTCTGACCGCCTTATGTGGAATCAAGATTCTATGTTCTTATCTATGTGGGAAAAGCCATGTCATTATGGTTTCACCCCTTCAAGATGGAAAGGAATTTCTATCTAAAATTGACCAAAGATTCCCTATAATCGTTCCTAAACCTAGTAATAATTTTACCATAAAATTCCTAACTATTACAACTAAATAAATATAAAAATAATTTTAAGCATTTAATAAGGAAGAAGGAAAAAAAACTGTGAGATAGATTGGTGATGGTGGTTGTTAATGGTTCTCTTCCCCGCATGTAACAACTATGTTTCTCATGAGGCTATGGTTCTTGGATTCTCTTTATGCTTTTTTACTCATGTTTTCTTTTGTATTTTTATTTTTGTAGGGTTGGATTGACTTGTTTAGATGTTTCTTTTTCGCTTGGCTTCAAATTTTCAATGAAGCCATGTGTTCACGGATGCAGAAGATAGGGATTAATATGTAGGTCAAAGACCCGAGACCAAAGGAGAAAGGTGAGGGCAAAATGAGAAGTTTAGTTTAGGTTTTCAGGTCGGTAGGCATGTGACATTTTCGTCTAAAGGATGGTAATTTAACTGCTTTGCCCCATTCATTGGTTCCCATCTTAAATATGGAGACTCCCCATCTACTGTTACCGGTAACTGGGCAAAAATTTGCTCTAGCCAAGGTACAATATTTTTCCGTATATATATATTTATTAGTTGGAATGACTATAAATGGTTGAACTTATAATCCAATACATCCTATCATGTCGAAGTATGACTTAAAAGCAATTAGGGTTTTGTGTGTGAGTTGGGGGTATCGTCTGTATGGGTTTGAAAATAGTTGAATTAAAAAGAAGACTAAATATATATGTAAAAGAAAAATGAAAACAATCGAGAAAAACTAAGAAAAAAAAAAAGGAGAGCCACATATTTAAAGTAAAGTGGAAAGATTAAGTCGGTTGCCTTATAAATGAAGAGACTTACATACGTGAGTTGAGTGATTTATTCGACTATGAAAATCTTTTCAGTAGCTATGATTAAAAAGTACGATTGAGAAAATATAGATGGAGGTGAAAAATTCAAAAGTGGAAAATAAAAAGCATTCAAATATGAAATTTGATGCCTGAGGAAATCTTCTTGTCTCTATCTTAGGTATGCTCTTTATCTGTTAGATTTAAGTTATATATTTCAGGTTTGCTCTATCTCTCTGAATATCCACATTTTAAATTTTAACTTTTTTCTCTTTTGCAAATGTAATGGCAACCTGATGGAATAGAAATCCCTAGCCCTAGGATAGATGGGAATTCCGACCTTGTCCAACCTCCTATAAATGGGAAATGAGGCTGGATGGTTTCCTTATCATCCTTAAAATAGAATGATAAAAAAGAAGAATAATAAGATGTTAGCGTTGTTTTTACTCTAGTGTTATGTAACTAGTCGAGGTGGATTAATTATTCCACATGGCATTAAAATAATAAGAGTAATATCTAATTGGTTACCATTATGTAAGCATAGTTTTTCCGTTTGAGGTTGATGAAGATTTTTAAGAAAATATTTAGTTTAGGACCACCTTAGACCAAACACCAACACAAAAGACTAATAAGCAAATAATAGACTTTGATGGTTTTATTATTATTATTATTAATTAATTTTTGTATGGGGAGCAAATTTGAAAATATTAATAGGTAAGGAAGAGATGCATTATATTTTAGTTGGTTGAGAAATTTGAAAATATTAATAGGTAAGGAAGAGATGCAATATTAATAGACACAAGTGATGCATTATATTTTTAGTTGGTTGAGAAATTACGCTTTTAATGGGATTGATGTGTCGAGAGAAGAACATATCTAGTATTTGCTAAGTGTCATATAAAAGAAAATCATATTCTTTGATCTGAATTTGTATGTGAATCTAATAACTCAAAAGTCACATTGTACATCTTACACGATTTTGTAATATTTGCTTTCTTTTGTAAAGCTTGATTTTTGTCAAAATCAGTTTCACAAAGTCAATGCTAGATCGCTGACTGCCATGTCATGGAAATAACTCGTACTAAGTTGACTAGGATTGATTTGGTTGTTGATTTTTATTTCTTAAGTGTGCTTATAATTATTAGTCAAAGTCTTAGTCATTCAACACCGCCACATCATCGCCATGACTAGAAAGAGGTTGACTAGGATTTATTTTCTAACTTGTATACATGGCATGTATATGAGAGTGTTTTGATAAGTTTAAATATGAGTAGTAAGATTACTTGGAGACAAGTTTGACTTAATCAAACCTTGATAAAAATATGGTCTTATTTATGCCACCTTATTAAAACCTTAGGATTACTTTATTTGAAACCCCTTTTAAAGACACCAAGCCCCCATTTTGAACCAAGGCAACTGACTATCCATGTTTTGAGAAAGAGTATGTGTTTTCTAGATGTAGAAAGTGAGGGAAACAAAAGAAATTCAAGAAAAATGAAGCATTGTTTAAGAGAATGCAATGAGGTAAGGAGAAAAGGGGCCCCACCATTGATGCTCTAGATCTAGTGGTTTTGGAGGTAGATCAAGGTAGTTTTGAAGAGATTTGAGCAATTCCAAAGGTAGGTTTCCATACTCATTTTTGATTTTGGAGATTTGTATTTTTGAATCTAGATCTAGCTATTCTCCTATCTTTATTTGTTTTTCTGCAGTTAATCCTTCTAGAATAATATCATTTGGTTGCTGTTTAATGTATTTGTAATGATGAAAGTGTGGATTGGTGGATTAATGACTTGATCTAGACTAGTAGATAAATAAATGTATGAGTAATGTTAATCTGGAAATTTTTAAAAATCGTGAACTTTGGTTGATACCAACTTTAATTATAATTGTTCAAAAATTTTAAAACTTTTACTGTATGAATTTGGATTTGTTACAAACACTTTGATTTTTGAATAACTGGAATTAGAATTTTAATGAGTGAGATCTGAATTTTACAAAACCACTAGTTATTTGGGAATTTCAAAATTCTGCATTTCTACCCAAGAGATTTGTTGGGTTTTAATTTTTTTAAAATTTTAAGTCATATTTTTTGCTTATAATACAATGAGTCACACTCAGTTTGGCTTTTGAATATCTTAAATAAGAGTTGAAATGAATGTATTATGTATTTTATAAATTTGTTCGCTTTCTGAAAAATTTTGAAACAAAATACTGCACTTACACCCATTGGTTTTACTATTTTGACAAGGCTATAATTTTTGTTATTTTAGTGGCATATTTTCCCCTTATATTATATTAAGTGATGAACATTTTAGTTTTTGAATAATATAAATCCAATATGAAATGAGTAAGTTATGGTTTTTCAAATTAGTTGTGCATGTTGAAATCGATTTAGTTAAATTAACATATCATAGTATTTATATTATTTACTAGCATTAAAAGTTGGTACTTTTTTACATAATTAATTCTCTTTTGCCAATAATTAGTAATGTTAATATTTTTAGGTTTAATTATCTATATTTGTTTAGTTAAGTGTAACAAAATTAACTAATTAAACAATAAGCTTGTTACTTTTTCATCTAGTAAAGCTTTATTTAGGAATTCAATTCCTAAATATTTAATCTTTATTTTCTTTTATACTTTAACTACTAATTTAAAGCTTGAAGTTTATACTATTATATGATTTGTACACATTTTGGATTATATATGCAGGTTTCTTCTCCACTCACACCGCTTAGTCTAAATAGTTAAGTAAATAGTTAAGTGTATTAAATTTCCTCGAGTATGTTTGTTTATTGCTTTAGAAAATAACAGCTTCTGAAGGGTATAAGCTCCAGCTAAATTCAAAATTTATGCTTAATGAAAAGTCCTACTTAACGCCCTGTTTTAAACTTATTTTATAAATTTTTGAAAATATTATATTTTATGATGATTTATGATAAGAAAGGAAAGAAATTAAAGGAAAATTGTGTTCAATAGATATTAACATTCCATTAGCATACTGCATTGCATTACTATATGCATGTTCAGAATCTATCAGTAATTTTTCACTCACTCCTATTTGTTTTTCTATATTTAGGTAACTCAAAGCTTAGCTTGATTGATCAAGTTAAAGATGGTAGATCTGTTAGTGGAAAGATAATAATACAAACATTTTCCGTAGATCTTATTTTTTTGAACATTGTAAACTCTAACAACTTAGTTTTTTATATTATGGGTCTTTTGTAAACAACCATGTTTTGCTTTTATCTAAACTATTAAAGTTTTTTTTAGTATTAAAGAGTTGATTGTATCCTAAAGTGGTAAAAAAATTTAATTGTATTTTAGTTTTCACCAAAGGAATCTCTTCATTAGATTATTTTGAACGTATTCGCTTGTGATATTCCTTTTAGGATCTCCTAACTTGATTAAAGGGGTATTACATATTTTCCGCACTCCAATTTATAAGTCTATTTTGATCCGTATATGAGATTTTTAATTCGATTTTTAAATCATTTTTATTTTTTCAAATTTAATACTTTACAATTTTAGTAATCTCATTATTGATCAACAATAATGATAGACTTATCAAAAAGTGTTATGCTTATCAAATGATGGCAGGTGTGGTAAATGTATTATCAAATATTATTTAATTGTTTCCAAATAATATATTATCACATCAATCATATATCGGTAACAACTTGTTCTCGGTTGAAACTATTTTTTGAATGAAAAGTATTTTTTCATAAAAAACAGCAAAACATGTTTGTAAAAATTATAAAGCACTTTTTTTATAAAAAGTGCTAAGCACTGATAAGTGTTTTTCTAAAAAGTGCTTTTTCAAAGACCGCAAATATTTTAAAGACTTTTATAGTTTTCAACCAAACACAAATCTGCTTTATTATTAAAGTGTTTTTTAACTAAAGTGCTTAAATAAAAACGCTTTGAAAAAATACTATTTACAGTAGCTCCAAACGCCCTTAGTAAAATTTATGATGAGCTTAACATTACTTTATTAATATAAATGTACAAAATATAATTACAAAGCTAAAGTCGGCTTGAACGCTTGGGGCCTTAGAACAATTTCAATTAGGGGCTCTATAAATGCTTTTTTAAATGTGTAGAAATTATAATAATAATTTATATTGAATAAAAATATTCAAAATTATAAAAAATCAACAATTATACTATTATAATCTACTTATAAATTCAATCTAGTATTTATTTTTATTTTTTAAAAAGCAACAATTGTATTGTTATAATCTATTTATTTTAAAATTTATTTCCAATAGAGCAAATCAATAAATCTATTTTAGTCTTATATATATATATATATATATATATATATATATATATATATATATATATATATAGAGTTTTGTCATCACCAAACTTTGATTTTATGATTAATTGAAAAATCATTTAAAAATAATAAAACCACTAAAATCACATGACAATATTTTTAGAAGAAACAAAAATAAAAATATAATATATATTAAAACACATTATTTCAGCCAAATAAATAAAAATCATGGTCATCAAAGATATATAAAAATTGTGAACCAA
The DNA here is from genome assembly GCA_007844105.2 of Rhamnella rubrinervis. Taxonomy (NCBI): domain Eukaryota; kingdom Viridiplantae; phylum Streptophyta; class Magnoliopsida; order Rosales; family Rhamnaceae; genus Rhamnella; species Rhamnella rubrinervis. The sequence goes on from CM017585.2 coordinate 12,098,305, forward strand.
CATGGTAATATATATTAGAAATTTTTTATAACAAATTTAATACACAAAAATAAATTTGCATAGAAAAAATAACAACAATAAAAAGGGAAAAGAAGAAGAAGAAGGAAGTAAAACATAACAATAAAACTAAAAAAAATAAAGGACTAAAATTGAAAAAATTAATAATAATGTGAGTGAACTTTTATAAATATTTTATTTAATAAAAGCTTGATTTTAAGTTTTATTTCATTATTTTATAATTATATTTAATAAATATTTTTTGGGTCCTCACCATAGGCATGGCCTTAGATGATCACTTGCCCTAACCATAATCAAAGTCAGCCTAATATAAAACTTGAAAGAAAATTATTAATAAAAAACTTGAAAGAAAATAAAAGGAGGAGGAATACATTTTCTACAAAATACCCTTTAACAGTATGAAAATATATATATATATATAACATAGAACATGAACGAAGTCAATTAAACCAATTCTTCAAACCTTAAAGTCATTGATAGTAACACTTGAGAGTGTAGTGAAAGAAAGATATAGTTTCTATCACCATGCTTGTCCAAGATTGTAGGTCGGAGTTTCATAAGCTCTCTTTGTGTCTTAGGTTCGTATCACCATGCCACAATTGAGAGAAGATAATTGTTAAGAGTGTGAGAGTACTATTTTGGACTCAAAATATTGCAAAGACCAAATAAAAATAATTCATAATTTCTAATAAATGCCCTAACTCGATAACTCCCATTAAAAGCTTTTTATTTTTAAAAAAGTCATTGATGAATTTTTATTTTTTAATTTTATTTAGTGTTGGTTCATTCTCCAACTTTATAACATGAATAATATATATATATATATATATATATATATATATATATATATATTTGCTGCTTTAAAATCCATTCATAAAAGCAAAGCATTTGAAGAATATCAACAATTATAGGTTTGTCCATAGTTCTCACAACCCAACTCTCTCTGCTTTGTATGCACTCCACCCCATTTCTCTCTAAACCCACAACCTGATGCTTATTGTTTACTAAAAAATTTCAATATGATTTGAACAAAATAGTTTATTTAGTTGATTTTATTAGGAATAATTTCCCAATAAGGAAATAGTCCAAAAGAAATTTTGATCTTGTAAAAATTAAGTCACCACCAATGAATTCCCAATGATTTCTACTCTAATATCTTAACCAAGTGGCAAGAATACACCTACTCGAAAACTCCAGAAAAGAATAATTTGACATTTGGTAACTGCTATTCTCCAAAATCACTAATGGGACTGCCACGTGGACTTTCTTGGTGAATAAGAAGAGAAATCTAGTCATTTAATAAGCAATCTAGCATAATCTGAAGGTCATAATCCTAAGGAATTATGGGGCAAAAAGTAAGTAAAAGGGGGGAGGAGGGAAGAAATAGTGGCATATTTTGTAATTGGGCCCCTTTACTTTAACTTCCTCTCTCCCAATCTTACTTTCTCCTCCTCTTCTTCTTCCTAAGCTTCTTTCGTAATTTTCTATAATTGAACTCATCACACTCATACTAACTTAAGTATCCGAGAGCCAACTTTGGTGACCTTTATTGGCTTTTTCTTGACCCTTCTTTGATTTCTAGTTGACAAGGAAAGATAAAAATTGACTTTAGGACGAATTGCGTGTCAAACAAACCTAAAATCCTTCATACTCATATTCAAAGCAAGCTCATCTAGATTGAAACAATAGGCTAAGAAACTTGCTACACCATTGGCTTATCTATGGATTTGAATAAAATTGCATATGCTCGAGATGATTTTGGCCTTGTCATAGTAAAAGTTTCCAAATTGGCTATATCTAAAATTCTATCTTCTCCTACTCCATTTTATTTTCTAAGCAAATTGTAATTCGAAGTTTTGAATTATATGGAGGATCTTTGTAGTTTATTTGAGTTTTTTTTACTAATATTCAATTGGTTTAGCTAAATTTGAAACTCTTCCCAATTTATGTTTGAATTTATTGAGAAACCCTCATATTTAAATTTAGAATGTGATTTGGAATAATGAGATTCTTAAAATTTTCAAGGATTCTGGAAGTTTAATTTGATTTTGTAATATTATCTTTAACATTATGGATGCTTTATGCTTTCTATTATTCAATTACATAATTCAAATTGTTAATGGAAATTTTGGAATCTCGAGATCTTGTTCACTTGTCACTTTTGCAATCAAGTAGACTGCGATTCCATTCCAATTTCTCAACTCCATTACTTTAGCGGGCAATCATTCTCCACTTCATAGCGGGAATTGATTGAATATTGGTTAATCTCCTTTTGCTAGTGGGAATCAGCTAAATCTAATCCTATATTCTTTCCACCACTAAAAGTCCATTCAACAAAGTGGCTCAATTCAATTACTAACTCATTAGAGCATACGAAGACGGTTTCTACCCACATTTCATGCCTTCGAGTTGCAGAGAATGTTTTCTTAAATCATAGGTCACCTAAAAAATCTAACGAGAGTGTTGCACATGAATAATAGGAAAACCACAAGGTCATAATAATTCACTTCGTTGGAAGAATCTACCACCAAGGAAATTGTGTCGAATAATTAACATTCAAGTTGGAGGAATCCACCACCAAGGAAATCAACAAGTCGAATAATCCACCTTCGTGTCAAGAATCTAGTAGTAGAAAAATTTTCAGGTTGGAATAATCCACTTTCGAAGTTATGGAATCCACCACCAAGGAAATCGATAAGTCAAGAATCTACCATTAGGAAAATCGCCAGTCGAAATAATCCAATCAGGCCGGATTAGAGTGAATACACCACTAGGAAAAATTTTCAAGTCAAAAAATCTACCTTTGAGTCAAATCCACCATTACCACTCTAAAGAAATCAAGTAAGTCTGAATAATCTACTTTCGAGTCAGGAATCCACCATTAAATAAATCGCTAGGTGGGTCGCTAGGTTAGAATAGTCCACCTTTAAGTTGAAAGAATCCATCAACAAGGAAATCAATGAGGAATCCACTACTAAAGAAATTACTACATCTGAACAATCTACCTCAGGTCGAGGAATCTACCACTAAATACGTCAAATAATTCTACTGATTGAAAAATCCACCTTTTTAATTTCATTCTCGATAAGAACATCCCTAGAGTGAGATGTTATTTTCCTCCTCAAGTAGAAATTTCCCTATAAGTGAGATGTTAAATTCCCTCAGGCAAGAACTTCCCTATGGTTGAGATGTTATTTTCTTCATCGTGTTGGAATTTCCCTTTAGGAATTAAATTCTCTCGAAGTTTAGACATTATCTTCCTCCTCAAATAGAAATCAGGTGGAAAACCCCACATTGACTTGATATTTTCCTACTGCACTAAAATATATGCTTTTTAGGCGAAATTCCCTTCACAATTTAGTATTCTAAGTTGTCATCAATTGAATCGGATGCATATTTAATAATATCTCCATCAGTAGTGGATCAAATGCCAAATAATGGGCATGTAATCATTAATTGTCCTTATTTCCATAGCTATTTATACAATGACTACCTCTACTCTAGTTATTAACAACAATTTTCTTCCTGAGCACCATCAACGCTAACACAATTTACTATACCGAAATCTCCATTATTTCCAATTGAATTTTTAAGTACTTGATTCACCATTTTGATTATACTAAATTGTCTCAATTGTTCGGTGGGTATATAATGGATACTCTACATAGAACCCAGGTGTTTAAATATGAAATGTGAAGGAAGATTCCAATGATGAAATCCAAAAAAATAATGATCTACTACTAAATGTCGTGAACATTCACCAATATAAATTCTAATTTATGCAAAAGTGGATTTTAAAGATAAAATCTAAAATGCATAATGATTTGCTGGCACTCACCAAGAAAAATTATAATATAAGCCAAAAAGATTCTCGTGGTGGAATCTAAAAAGCGTAAACACCACATAATGAGCATTCATCATGTCATACTTCAATATATATGTCAATTGGTGCAATTATTAGCTAAAGCCCTAGAAAGAATTCCTAACTGAGAACATTTAAGAAAACTATTTGCTGATATAAAGAAATTTTAAAGCAAAAGTAGTTCAACTCGCTTTCCCTTCATATAAAAGGTGTAGAGGATTCACATGCACAAAATATAGTTTAGTTTGTCTTTCCTCCAGATAAAAGGTGATGAGAGATTCACCCACCAAAATAAGTATCCTTGTTACAAATCTTAAGAAAGTATTTTTGAGAAGGAAAATAAAAGAGGCATAACATAAGTCAAAATACTATTCCTTAGAAGAGTTAACATCTCCATAGATCATCTCCATGGGACACAAGGAATTTTTCAAAATCAGTACAATGAATTCATCATAATTAGGTGGTAGCGGGTTCCTTAGTGATTGGTAGCAGAGTGGATTCACTAAGTGTTGTTCCTGAGGATTTCATAATAGCGGTTTAGACAAGCAAGGTTATTAGGCTAGTTTGGAGTGATGACCACATTAGAATCATTCATCATGAATGAGTAAAAGGTGAGGAGAGAGAAACTCTATATTGATTAACCATTTTTGACAATCCATAAAGCCTTTTGCATACCCATTGCCTTATGAATTCTTGAAACCCACTTCAACAAGGTACTTAGAAATTTTTCTTCGGACCAACTTAGTAGTAAGATAAGAGGCCTTAGAATTTTTAGCTTTTCGTGCAAGAAGATTAGTTGTAGAGTAAAGGAATAAAACCTTCTGACCTCAACCTCTAGTCTTCTTCATCTTCATTTGCTCACGCACAATCTTTTGAATTTCTCCCAGGACTGTGCATAAAGATAGACACCTGCATGTTTTGAAGCTTCTTCATAGCCTCCAATCGGATCTAGCCTTAGTCCCTCACACGCTATCAAGCTCAACCTCTGAATGCTATATATTTTAATACTTTGACCTAGTAGCAAAAATAATGTTCATTGAGTGGGAAATGAGAGAAGGGATAAAGGAGAAAATAAATGGGAAATCATTTATCGAGAAAGCATTGTTCATGAACAAAGTGCCTAGATTCTCGAAAGTGGCACATCCTCCCAATACTCACAAGCTCTATTATTAGCGACTATTGCCACAACTTTCATAATTTACCTTAAGCTTGAGGTACTTGTCCAAATTTTGACCAATCTCATTGACTTTCTCATGTCACCGCTTTGTTCTTTTAGCGTGTAGTGGACGTAAACCTTAAAGAACCACGCATCTCCTCTTCTCTTTGTATGGCCTCTCGGGAGGCTTCCTAGTGAAGGATCAACTCCTACCTCAAAGGACTTAGGTAAAGAGATAGACCCTCAAGTGGCTTAATCGTCCTGAGGATGAGTGATAAGTAGTTTCCAAAGCATTGAATTTTCTTACCTCGTCAATCTTCTCTCTCGCTATATTCTTCAAGTCAATTGTCGGGGTTCTCTAGATTTCACTCCCAGCTTTCAAATGCTCCTCCATTGGAAGTTTGTTTGTGTATAAATATAAAAAGTTGAGGTGAGAAATCAAATAAAGATACAAATATAAATCTAGCTAAAAAGTTAGTAACAAAAAGTATTGTCAACCAAGAAGTTGATCGATAATTCCATATAACTCATATTCTATTTTATAGAAATGAAGATTTTTCTTAGTTAGTAATTTTTCTAAATCCCTTTATTCAATAAGGATGCTACAAATTTCATTCAATCTTGTAAAGAGATCTTCACAAGACCGAGACAACAATTCGCCGTAGAAGTTCTAAATGACGATAGGGATATTGAAAATCCCTATCCCTCGTCAAAATTTCTAATCCGCATTAATAAAACCATTTATCCTTCTAGTGTTTAATTATGTTAGGATGAGAGATCACATGAAAATTCTCCCAATTATATCCATAATCTGGCCATGACATCAGCAGCTTACAAAGAGAAATGATATATGGATTTCTTTTTAAACCTGGGTGAGTCATGAGTATCCCTTCAAATAATTAAATAACTAAAAGAAGCTTCCAAAAGTCTGAATCGAAATGATCAAATGCTAGGTGATACAACTAAGAATACAATGTAAAAAGGATGAAAAGAAAGTTGAAGGCTATATCAAAAAGCAAAGCTTGAATTCCAACCTCATGGGTCCAGACAAGTAATAAATTCACCGTAATATGGAATTTTATGATCAATCAACTGAATCCCATAATAAGTTCGAATTCCCCGATAGTATGGGTACAAAATCAATCAATAGGCAGATTCTAAGTAGTCCCCACTTTCATATGAAAAGATGAAAGTTAGGAACTACCATCCCAATTAAGACTCATTCGATATTCTAGGGAATTTTGACCAATCAATTCCAGTTTAAATTCTTGCCTAATATGAATGTTCATGTCAAATTAGGAGACTAACTCCCTCCTCTAGGTTTATTTTATGTAAAATCCCTTTTATTCTAATTGGAGAAGTCTAGGGAACGATGTCGCCTCTTCCGACCGATATTGGAGACACAAACTTTCAAATCAATATTCCAAAATGCAAGGTTAATCATAACAATGGTATCGAGCAAGGTTTCAGATTTACTTTTAGAAATTCAAAATCGGATCTTACAAATGAGGTGGATTTAATCGATTGGAGTCAAATTTTCCGCATTGATTGTTTTGAGCAATGGTTCTATCCGCCTTGTTTTCAAGCCCATCAAAACCAAGGTACAGTCACCGTGAATATTTTTTCATCGCCGGTGTTGAGGTTTGAGTCAGAGTTGTTTATGATTGTTCGCGCAGGTGTCCAAATTTGTTTGGTCCCATCTTGTGCTCGCCAAAGTTGTTTGCAGTAATCGCTGGTGGATTTAAGTTTTTGATCCGACGCGTTTTTAGGATCGAAAGCCGCTTCAGGATTGTTCACGCCGAGTGTCCTAAGTTGTTTGGTCTCATCTTTGTAATCGCTAGAGTTACCGCGGTGCGTCGCCGTGGATTTAACTTTTCGGTGCCGCCAAGCTTTAGATCTTAAGCCGCTCATAATTCTTCGTGTTAGCATCCTAGTTCGATTGGTACCAATTTGAGCTTATTGGAGCACGCTTCCTTAGAGTGGAATTCGCATTTGTGATTGGTTTGTGGATTACGTGATCAACTTTGTGGGTCATGAGGTTACTTGTCGCCATCGCCCCGTTTTCAGCGCTGTCCAGCCTCGTTCATCGAGATCACAGATCGCCGCAAATCGCCTTCTTCATGTGATTTACATCATTATTGACGGTTTTGATCACTCTGCCTACTAATGTACATTTTGGATTTAAGGATTGGCTTGAGGAGATTTAGACTTATTTTTTAAATTTGACGATCGGGCTTGATTATTTAATTTGACATTTGGGCTGACTTAAGGTAAAGTTTTCTAATTGTTGGAAAAATGAATTGTTTACGCTTTGAAATTTTGAGGAATAAAGCTTGCATTATTTTTGGACCTTGATTTGTGAATTAATTGGATAATATGAATGCAAAATATGATTTGGAAGTTTTCTTTGAAAGTGTGATTTTGTGCTTTGGAAGTAAGAGATGGGGCAATATTAGTCATGTAAAAGGTAGCAAAGGTACCGATGGTTTATACCGTAAGGTTTTAAGAAGACTAAAAGGAAGAAATGGATGAAATGGTAGGCACCTCCATTATGGATTTCACTTAAAGTGGGTTATGAGTCTTAAGTATCCCTTCAAATAATTAAACAACTAAAAAGAAGCTTCCAAAAGTTCGACCGAAATGACTGATGGTAAGGTAATACAATCAAGAACACAATGTAAAAAGGATGAAAAGAAAGTCAAGGCCATATAAAAAGCAAAGATGAATGCCCACCTTATGGGGTCCGTAACAAGTAATAGATTCACTAGGATTTGGAATTTTATGATCACCGAAGTTTGGAATCCCATAATAAGTTTGGAATTCTTAATAGTCTGTGTACAAGATCGAATCAATAAGAAGAGATTCTAAGTGGTCCCTTCACTTGTCATAGAAAAAGATGAAAGTTAGGAACTACCACCCCACTCTCCTTCGACATTCCAAGGGAATTTTTACCAATCAATTCCGTTTGAATTTTTGCCCAATACGAATGTTCATGTCAAATTAGAGACTAACTCCTCCTGGTTTTTATGCAAAATCTTTTTGTTCTAATTGAGGAGTCTAAGGAACTATGAAGCCCCTTTCAACTAATATTAGAAGACGAGACTGCCAATCAATATCTCGAAAAGGCATGTGGTAAAACCTTAAAAGAAATTGCAAGCCGTAATCGTAAGATGAATCTTCATCATATTCACTAGGGCTTTTTCCTTATTTAAATTCCTTGTTATGGCACTATTAGACTCAAACAAAATGGTCATAGTATCTTCAATACTTTCACTATTATGTAAATTCATTAGCCTAAACTTGGCCCCACCATCGGGCTTTTAAGTTATAAGAACTTTTCTCGCAAAGGTTAAAGTATTTCCTCAAGCAAGGTTATCTCGCTCAACATGGTTATTCGCCCAACATGGCTATCTCCTTAAGGTGGTTTTCTCTCTTCAATATGGTCACCTAGGTATCTCTAACACTCAACATGCTTTCATTTTCTCCTAAAATTACTATTGTAAGATAGACAATTTATTTATGAGAAGGTTTTCTAGCCTTACTTTCTAAAAGAAGTAAGGAAAATCATGACAGAACCTAAATGGAGGAGGACACACATATGCACATTCTCCTACTCTGGTTAAGACTAATACTAGACTTTAAGTATATCACTAAGTTAGATCAATGGTATTGAATTTAATTCTAACTATTACAAGTCAAGAAGTCAAAATAGCTTTTCACGAAGCTTTCGGGGTTTCGGTGGAACATTTCCACCAACTACGCATATGGTATTCTTTTATGTGTGTGATTGTTTGTATATTTATGGATAATCATAACAATGGTATCGTGAGCAAGGTTCCAGATTTACTTTTCAAAATTCAAAATCGGGATCTTACAATCGATGGGATTTCATCAATCGGAGTCAAATTTGTTTCACTATTGTTTTCGTTAGAGCAATAGTTCGATCCTTCTCGCTGGAGCCCATCGGCGGCAAGCGTGTACGCATTGTAGATATTTTTCGCTACGTAAGTTAAGGCTTCAGAGCCAAGAGCTATTTGTGATTGTTTGCCTGTGTGTCCTAATTTCTGGTCCCATCTTTGTGCTCGCAAAGTCGCCGCTGCGTAACGCCGGATTTAAGTTTTTCGCTCACGCTAAGTTTCGGATCGGTGAGGCTTGTGATTGTTCACGTGTCCCGACTTGTTTGGTCCCATCTTTGTAATCGCCGTTGTTGTGTGCGCCGCCGGTGGATTTAAGTTTTTTGTCTCGGCCAAGCTTTTAGATCTCAAGTCGCTCGTAATTCTTCGCATTAGCATCCTAGTTCGATTGGTACCAATTTTGAGCTCATCTGAGCACATTTGCTTGAGTCGTAAATTCACATCGCGGATTGGTTCATGGATTACTGATTGGCTTTGTGGGTCATGAGGTTACTTGTCATCATCAGGTTTCCAACGGCGCTGTCCGGGCCCCTAGTTTATCGAGATCACAAATCGCCGCAAATCGCTGTCTTCGCGGTGATTTACATCGTTGTTGGTGTGGTTTTGGATTGGGTCGCCATCGTTGGTTGACATTTTGGATTTAAGGATCGGGCCAGGAGATTTGGACTTGGTTTTAAATTAGACAATCGGGCTTGATTATTTAATTTGACATTCAATGAATTTTAAGGTGAAGTTTTTTCGATCATTGAACTAAAATAAATTGGCTGCCACTGGTTTGAAAATTTGAGGAATAAAAATTGCATTATTTTAGAGTTTGATTTGTGAATTAATTGAGAATATGAGTACAAAATATGATTTGGAAGTTTTCTTTGAAATGGTGATTTGTGCTTTGGAAGTAAAAGACGAGGCAATATTAGTCCAAAGAAAAGGTAGTAAAGGCACCTAATGGTTCATACCTGAAGGTTTTAGTGAGGACCGTAAGGAAGAAATGGATGAAATGGCATGCAACTCTATTATCTACATATTTATGATGCAATGCTATGGAAGGTGAACTACACTAAGAACATTTATGAGTTATAGTCAAATCTAAAACTACCAGACTTGGTAACCTACTTACCATCTAAAATTTATTTGCTTGAATCTTTCTTTGATATAAAATGGACCCTTCTAAAGATTTAGATGAAAATTTAAATGTGTTCAATAAACCTTTTTAAATTTAGCTAATTCGTATGGAAAGTTTACTTAATAAACACTATGTTGGTATCTTATTGAATTCTCTCAAAAAATATAAAAATTTAAAGACTACTCTAAACTATGGACAGTAGACACAATCATTTTAGATTAGATAGTGAGCTCCACGCATCTAAAGACCTTAAATTGAAAAAGGAAAGTAAAACCATGAATAATGAGGTCTCCTTTACTGTGAGGTAGAAATACAAATAAGAGGGAAAGAATTTAAAAGTCATAAGGATAATTATAGAGGAAAATTTAAATCAAGGTCTAAGTATGAGTTAAAGGTAGAAAATCTTATTATCGTAAAAAGTGTCATTACATTAATGATTGTTATAAAAGAAAGAAAGACAACAAAGAAAAATCATCCGATAAGGAAAGTAGTTGTTGTTGCTTCAGCAGTTGACTTTGGAGAGGTTTTGGCGCCTTCCTCAAGTCAAACCAATGAAGAATGGATTCTTGACTCTAACAGACTTTTCACATGTGTCTCGTAGAGACCTGTTCTCTAATTACAAGAGGTAAATGGAAAAATATTTATGAGAAATAATGTCTTGTAATGTGATCGGTTGGATCCGCAGGTCAATTAAATTGAGGATATAGTGTTGAAAGACTCTTGGCAATGTTAGACATGTGCTGACTTGAGTAAAATTTAATTTCTCTGTGGACTTTGGATAAACAAGGTTATTTATGCAAGATAGTGGATTGAGTCTTGAAGATTAGTAAAGGAGCATTTACTATCATGTTTGGAACTAAAATTAATGGTTTATATATTCTATCTAGTTCTACTATGTGTGATAATTCTGCTACTTTTGTTTCTAAATTAGATGACTCTACTTTTTGTGGCATAATAAATTAGGTCATATATGTAAGTGGTTTTACATATATTACATAAACAAAATCTATTTGGTAAAGATATTATAAGTAGTTTGATTTTTGTAATCATTGTTTTAGAAAATTATCATTGACTCATTTTATTGTTGGCACACACAAGTCTTATTCTATTTGTGAGTATGCTCATGCCGATTTGGTAAGGGCCAGACCCACTCATTTATTCTATTTTGTAGTATGCCTGATTTATGGGGCCATTGAACCTTACTCGGTGGTAAGAGGTATTTTTATTCATCATCATGACTATTCTGAAAGTGCTGGTTTTCTATCGAATGTAAACACCCTCATTAAAATGGAATTGCCGAAGATGAATAGAACTTTATTGAACAGCGAGGTGTATAATGTCTAGTTTGGGTTGTCTAATTTTGGGATGATGCAGAACTATCACGCTTATCGAAAGTTAATAAATGTTCATCTACAATCATTAATTTGAAAACCTGCAGGAAATATAGATCGTAAACTTATAGATTATTCAAACCTGTGAGTCTTTGGGCGTTTAGCTTTTGAACATCAAAGTGAAGGCAAGTTAGAACCTGTGAGTCTTAAAGTGTGTCTTTTAAAGAAACATCAAACGAGAGGATATAAGTTGAGATGGAGATACAATATGATCAAGTAGGAGAGGATAGTGAGGTTTCATTATCATCGATGAAGTTAAACCCTTTGATACAATTTTACTTCCTCTACTTAATGATGATGATGACTAAGTAATACAAGAATCACCTGAAAATGATCAACAACTATAAAATTATCAATTGCTAGGATAGAACAAAAGTGGAGGTAACACCTCCCATCGTATGGTTATTCGACTTGGTAGTTTTACATTTACTTTTCACGAGCTTATGGATAATGAATCCAAGATTTATAAAGAAGCAATGTCAAGTAAATATGCAAAAAGTGGAAGAGTGCTATGTTAGATAAAATAGAATTCTTAAGAAAACAATAGTCGGGAGTTGGTCAAGCCCTGATTCTAAAAGAGTTATAGATTGTGTGGATTTTAAAGTTAAAAGGGAGTTTCCAATAATGATCCAATTAAATTTAAAGTTAGGTTAGTTGCTAAGTGGATTCACCTCAAATCGAGGGTGTTGACTATAATGAGATTTTTCTCCCAGTAATCAAGTATACTAATATGAGCCAATGTTGGCCTTAGTAGTTCATTTTAATCGGGAACTTGAACAATTGCATGTCAAAACTATTTTCTTCAAAGCTTAAGGAAACCATCTTTATAAAACAACCGTAGGGTTTGAGATTGAGTAAACAAAGTCAAGTTTATTTACTCTAAGAGATCAATTTATAGTTTCAAACAATATCTAAGACAATGGTATAAAATGTTTGATACTTTTGTGACTAGAATAGGATTTAAAAGAAGCAACTTTGATAGTTGTTTATAACTTTAGAGGTGAGATAGAAAAGGCTGTTTTCTTTATTGCTATATGTGAATGATATGCTTTTAATAGGGCATAATATGAAGAGATTCAAATTGTTAAGTCTCTACTCTACCTAAGTTTGGTATGAAAGACCTAGGCAAAGCTAAGAAAATTCACTATAAAAATTGAAATTTAGCAACAAACCAATTATGTAGCTGATGTTACTTTTTATAACTATAACATAATAAGTTAAAAATGCTCGGATCAATAACCATAGTAAAAAGATCAAGAGTGATGAAAAAATTAATAACTAAACAGTTTATATTTTATTACGAAAGTGACTTGTCATAGTTAATATTATAATATTTAATTACTTAAATAATATGTAGCAAATTATATTTTTTCATGAAAAATAAATATATTCAGCTGATATATATATTAATTATTTTTCAATTTAGTCACAAAATCTAATCACTCAATGCAACATATTTCAAGAACCTAAACTCTACTACAAATACTGAATTTATAACTAAAATTCAGCTACAAATTATATTTTGTTGCCTGTGTTTCCAACTACAAATTAATTGTTTGTTGTCCAAAGTGCACTAGGACAATAATTTTATAGCTAAGGCATATATTGATTATTAACATATAAATTATTTTTTTCTATATACATTTTCATACCTACAAAATTATACTATTAGTATTATATTACATACCCTCTAAATATCATAGAATATATAATTTAAATGAAATTATTTTATTAATAATGAAAACATAAATTGTTATATACAATGGTAACCTTGCATTTATAAAAGCACTAAATAATATTTCTAAAATAATCTAACAACTATATATTCAAAATTACACAAAAAGTATCATATTTACAATCTAACACCTTATGGACTTTCACCAATGTCCTTGGTACTTACATATGTGTTCTAGCCTAATCTTGTAGAAGTTAATCCTATACATCCTCTACCTGCAATTGTAAACTCACTTGACTTAAAATAATATAATCTACCACTTGATATATTACCATGTTAATATATTAGAGCTTACCACTTGTAAACTTCATCACCATGATTTTCAATTATCAACATGCCTACAAGTCCACAAAGCAAAGTTCAATGATAGCAGGGTACAGCAAGTCCACAAAAGATAGAATAAAGAGAAATAAATGTACTAGGATTTTGCATTCAGACATGATGATTATAGTTAATAACATGAAATATAAATGGAAATCAAAACAAGCCCCACCTAACATAAATAGCCGAGAATTGTTGATAAAGTCATCAAAGTGCAATCAAATTGGGTTTGAGAAAGTTGGACCAGCTAACAACTAAATATAAATTATTAGGAACTGCACATTTCACTAAATCATATGATATATGAGAATGTATCTATACAAACCAAGCTTCCTCACTAACCATGACCATAATTTAGTAGCAAAATCAAAATAAAGGAATAAATGATCAATAGATTCACTGTTTTTCCCACACACCAGAAGAAACAAGCACAAAGTCTCATTTTTTGTAACATGTCACATTTTTTTAATTTACATGCATAAACAGCCACACATACTTTGTTTGAACACAAGCTTTCTAAAACTATTGACTGATTCTGCAAATATAGTGACATAAGAGTAGAGGAATATACAGTTTTGCATGATAAATAAATTAACAAGAGTTATAACCCTGTGCAAATTAAACCCATGAATCTTGTGCTGAACATGGATATTGTTGGTCCCCACACTAAGACCTCATAAAACCTTGAACTGCAATAAAACCCTATGCTAATAACTTTGCAAGTAGGAATTTAGAACTCATTTATGTTTCAACAAACATATATTTCAGGGAGTCCATTATGCTAAAAAGGTCACATAGACTGGAAAAGAGACAGATTTTATATCCAAAGAGAAAGAAAACATAGAATCAAGCTCCCATCTTTCATATTAAATTTTCTTTTTTTTACCTATAACCTTAAAAGATATAATGTTTACTTTGACCCTTGCTAAACCCTGTTTTCTTGGATACTAAACATGTCTTAAAATAACTAGCTCTCAGCTCAACTAATGTGATAACAAGTAATAAGATAAAATTTTACCAATAGACATCATTGCCACCAAACATGAGGCTAGGCAAACCAAGTTTTAAAGTTAGTTAAGGATGTGACAAGTGCCTCAAGCAGTATACTATCATGCAAAGCCCAAAAGGAAAAGCACAAGTTTTTGTTTACGTGCAAGGTACAAAAGAGCATACTTGCTTATATTTTACAAGGTTTGTTCTTGTCTTATTTGCTGTTACATCCTATGGACTTCCAATGAAGTAATTCTGACCTTCCAATATTATTTAACAAGTCTCTGTGGTGTATAGAAGTTTATAGGAAACCAGCACAAAGTATGCCTATGCATATTGCTCTGGGCTTTAGGGTTCAGGAAGCTGAGCCTTAAAGGCCTGGGGTTGTAGAAGTTCAGAACTTGCACTTCAATAAGTGAAGAATCTATTAGATTTTGACAGCAAAAGGTTGTGAAAACCTGAATATTATGCTTTAAAATTCTAAATAATTAGTACTTTAAAGATTCCCAAGGCTATTACAAGAAAATCCATTGCAACCAACCAGTTTACAGCAACTTTCTCAAAAAAAAAAATGGAGCAGTTTATAGCAACATCTTATACTCGTTGTTCTTCTTTTTTTGACTTACACTTTGAAACAGAAACACCATGCAACAGAAACATGTTGAAATCTTAAACGCGTGGATAAAAAGAAATTAGCACAGCACATCATGCAACAGAAGCACCAAGAAATTTGATTTCCTAGTTTTGTGATAATCTTGCCTGAAAAGTTAGTTTGGTGTTTTAGAAATTGAGTCCTCTCTGTAACCTCAATGAGTGAAAGACAAGGTCTCTGTCCCAACAGTGAAAAGGTGCCTACCCCAAAACCTAACATATCTTTTTTCTTTATTACAAGCATTTGTTCTTTTAGCACCCAAATAAATAATAATTTAAAAAGAAAACTACAATAAATTACCTTAGTAAATACATTTTCGACTTTCCTGCCTTCGACTTTTAGACGTGGGCTTGAAGAACATACCAACAGCATATTGCCCCTAAGGTGGAGCTCAAATACATCCTTGGCAACCTGTTACACATCAACCAGAAAAAATCAATAGAAAACCCAAACCTAATCATGAAGTATATAAAATCAAACACAAAACCAATGAAACTTGTCCTCATTCGAAATCATAAACCAACTTTTTTCCTGGATAACATCAAAAGAAACAGTTTTCAAACATAATCAAAATTGAAATAATTTATTTTTAGAAATTTAAAATTTTGAAAACTGTTTTTGAAAAAACATAAAATATCGAGTCTTTCCGATCCAGACGCTAAGAGAAAAGGTGCAGTACCCATGTCCGTAGCCAAAGGAAGAAACTTTTAACACAAAGAGAGACAAAGAACATGATGAGATGGGTAATATCTTTATGGTTTGAGAAAACAGAAAAATTCAAGGAAGAAGAATGGATGCTGGCGCCGGTGTGGCTCGGGGACAGCTAGCAGGTGTGCGGGCGGGCTGGTGGCATTGGTTGGCGATGATGACGAGCTCCTCTGATGACGCGGTGGTGTGGTTAAAGAGGGAAGAGAGAGGTTGAAGGTCGGTAAAAAAAAGAGGGCTAGGGAGAAGGAAGGAAGAAAAGAAACGAAAAGACAGAAGAATCTAGAACTTTTTAAAGTTGCAAACAAAATAATTTTTATTTTACAGCAATTAGAAATAAAATTATTTTGTAGCTGTTTAAATTTTAAAATAATCTTAATTTTATATTAATTAATGATAAAACATTTTATAACTGTTAAAAAAATATATAACGTTATATGTACCCGTGAGGTATAAAACTAGCGTCGTTATTAATTTGAGCAATTTTTCAGCTATCAAGTATAAAAATTATAGTTTATAATCAAATACAATAAACTTTTAGATATGAAAACAAATTGAGGTAAGGGTTTCAGATCTAAATATAATGGAAAATTAAATTTGAGATTTTTATCATGGAATTTGCTAAATTAAATTTAGATTTTTATCATGGAATTAATGTGACCTAACTAATTATACTAAATTAGGTGTCAATTATATATTTCACAAAATATTAATATTATGCAATTAAAATAAAATTTATAGCAAATATTTCGTAGGAAGTCCCATTTTTTGTAGTGATTTCAGAGATGAGTATTCATGAAGATAAAAGAACAATTTACTTTTTCTTAATCAATTATCTTTTGTTGATAAAGTTTTAACCAAGTTTTTATGCAAGATTCAAAGGTTACTAATATTCCTTCAGCCATTTCAAGTTATCTTCATATTAGTCTAGTTACCGCTAGAAGGAAGACATGATAAATGTTATGTCACCGCCAAGAATGTATTTGATAAAGGTGCACTTAGACCTGACTCGCACATGCAATTAGGTTAAGTAGGTTCATATCAAATCCTAGAGAGAGCATTAGAAGCATTAAAGTGGTTATTAAAATATTAAAGGGCTCCATCAATATTAGTTTATTATTCAGTATTGTTCTAATGGAGTGGTTTTGAAAGATTTTGTGGACTCTAACTTTGCAGAGATAAAGACAAGAGGAGGTCAATCTCATCCTATATGTCGTGTTAGTTGAAAAGCTCGGTTGCAATCCATAGTTATTTTATCATCTATGGGAAAGTACATAGCTTAGTGGTCAAGTAAGGAATTTATTTGGTTAAAGGGCTTATTGGAAGAGCTTAAAGTGCTTAAACAAAAGGTTATAATATATTCTCGATAGTCAAAGTTTTATTTATCTTTGTAAGAATCTTATTTTTCATGAAAGGTTCAGCAAATAAAAACCAAGCAAAAAATACCTGAAAAGTGCAATCAAACTAAAATCCTTAGAAATCAGAACAAAAAGATCAACGAAAAACGCTGGAATTCGGGATAAAGTGATTAATTGAAACCATAGTAAGACCAAATTTTGATCGTGAAATTGAAACCAAATTTGTTTTAATTTAATAAAATAAGTTTAATTTTTTTTAGAATTTGAGATCAATGCGACTATAGAACATTAGGTATAGCACAATTTGTTCCTAGAAGCAGAAGGTTTCAAAATTGACCAAAGAGGGATTAAAAATGATACCCAGACATTGTTTGTTTCATGCATGTTAATAAGTACATCTCCCTAGCCACCACGTATTGCATTACCATGTCCCCTACAGATTGCCACGCAGATGTATATAATGTGGAAATTCCCTACCAAATTGAAAATGCCATA
>CM017585.2:14220780-14458655 GCA_007844105.2 Rhamnella rubrinervis
AAGTTGGTTAAGCAATATTTGGGATATTTCCCATGGATCCAGTTATCAGCAACCGTAAGTCCAATTACCAGAACTGTTTTAAAGGTAATTCCATGATTGATAATTTCTTTTGGTTTTTACTGAAGTAGATTTTTCTGTCCAATGTGAAGTGGAATTAGATACTGTACTTATGATAATCAGTTTTAATTATCAGGTGAATTTGCTCATAACACCAGACTTCATATGGAAAGATCGTTTTCATAGTGCTGCACAACGTTGGTGGCTTATAGTTGAGGTGCTGACATTATGACTTTTTGTTACTTTTCATGGAATTTAACCTGTATTTGCACATAATAAACACACCTGAATAATCTCGTAGCTGGATTTTAGGTAGTTTTTCTTGCCTAGTTTCTCGTGCCTCTAAAAGAGTCATGCATCTCAAATTTGTTGTCTTATTTTTGTTGGATATTGGAACTGTTATAAGACAGTAGTTTTTTATGTAAGATATAGAAAACAGAAGAAATTGGGAGAAAGAGACCACACAAATCTAAGAGAGGTCCTCACATCTCTATGGATATGGGTTTAGTAAAAATTACAAAAATACCCTTTCATATATAGCAAAACTCTAATAATATAGTAAATACCCTTACATATATGGCACAACTCTAATAATATAGTAAATGCATTTAACAGTATTCATAGTTAAGACAGTAGGATATTGGTCAATGTGATGGGTTTTCCTAGGTCTTATTCATGTCAATCCTCTCTGGAGTTTTGATCTCATTCACACGTTAATTTCAATAAGTTTTACTATTGTACTTCTGGTCTAAAACTTTCTTGTGCTTGGTTTTACAATTATTTACTGAGTGAGTTATTTGAATCTTATGTGGAGGCCTTTTCAACTGTTTTGAGCAGGATTCTGAGAATGATCATATTTACCACTCAGAGCTTTTCACTCTTACAAAGCGCATGGCTAAAGGAGAACCCCAGAAGCTTTCTTTCACTGTTCCAATATTTGAACCACATCCACCACAATACTACATTCGTGCAGTTTCTGATTCTTGGTTGCAAGCAGAGGCTTTCTACACCATATCTTTCCAGAATCTAGCACTGCCAGAGGTATTCATATCCTATTGTTCTCTTTTTTAACTAGATTGTCTCCCTCTCTTTTCTTTTTTCTGTTTTTATTTTTATTTGTTTGGAAAAAGATGCATTCAAAATTGTAGAGATTTTCATGGAACTGCTTCTGCAAAACTGTCTCATATAAAACTACACTTTTTACAGGCCCGCACTTCACACACGGAACTTCTAGATCTGAAGCCTCTTCCTGTGACTGCACTCGGCAATGATACTTATGAAGCCTTGTATAGATTTTCACATTTTAATCCAATACAAACACAGGTTTGGTTTAGTTATTCTGTTACTTTTGTTAGTATATGATTTGGTAAGTATTGCTATATCAAATGTAAATGGATAATAATGTTTTTTCTGGGACCTGGCAGGCTTTTCATGTTCTCTACCACACTGACAATAATGTTCTACTAGGAGCTCCCACTGGAAGTGGGAAAACTATATCTGCTGAGCTTGCTATGCTTCATCTCTTCAACACTCAGCCTGATATGAAGGTATTTGTTGCATTTTTCTGTTCTATATGATATGAAACAGCAAACAAGGGTAAGTCAGACCATTTATTGTAGTAATAACAATTTGTTTTCTTGACAAACATATGAATTCTGTTTCTAATGTGGTTTCTAATGAGCTTTGTTGTGGTATATTTCATAAAAGAGTTGGTTCTTATTTAAGAATCGATACAACTGTGTTATCCGATTCTTCTATTATGCAGGCAAATTATTTGGTTTCATAATCCATTTTCCTATCTAATTACATATTTTAGGTGCATCATCTAGAAAAGTGTTGTTTACTGCTATTGTTCACTTACTGCAGGTAATTTATATAGCACCATTGAAGGCTATTGTTCGTGAAAGGATGAATGATTGGAAGAGAGGGCTTGTCACTCAGCTTGGGAAAAAGATGGTGAATTTTCGTTTTCTTGTTTTTTGTCCTTTTTATCTTTATTTTTAATAAGCTGTAAGACTTTATTAAAGAAGAAATTTTTGTCTTTTGTTTTTTAATAAGCAGTAAAACTTCACTAAAGAATAAAAAAATACTAGGCAAAAAAAAGTGGACTAGCTGTTCCACAAGTGGTGACTAGTTTTATTTATTGGCCAACTAGATATTTAGCAATTGGTAATGGTAACAATGAAATGTCTTAATCAGGTCGAAATGACTGGAGATTATACACCAGATTTGATGGCTCTCTTGTCAGCAGATATCATTATATCTACTCCTGAGAAGTGGGATGGTATTAGTCGTAATTGGCATAGTCGAAGTTATGTCACAAAGGTTCATTTGTTTACTTTCTGGCTGTTACTTTTCTATTAGTAATTATTTTCCCTTCATTTCTCATTTGTCTGTTTTGAGATACTATAAGATGCAATAATCTTTTAACTTGGGTTATTGATCAATAGGTTGGACTTATGATTTTGGATGAGATTCACTTACTAGGAGCAGATCGTGGACCCATCCTTGAGGTATTTATTTACCAAGAAACGTACTCTGGAGTGCTGTTAATTTTACATAAAATCTAAGCTTGGAATTCCTATACTTAGGTCGTTCTGGTTTCAAAATTAAAGTATTGTTTTTCTGTGTGTTTGTCTGATATTTTCCCAATGTTTCTTTTTACCTTTCTGATGAGATTTCTGTGAATTTGGAACTCTAACATTTCTGTTGATACTAAAATTTTCATCCTTCTTCTATCCAAGGTTGAAATCCTAACTTCATCTATTCCCCTCTATTCTGTTCACAAATTGATTTCGAGTGTTAAGAGTGAAAATTTTCAGCTGTTTTGGAGCTTTGAAAACTTATCAAAACAAGCAAGAAAATAAAAGAGAGTTTTAAGAAAGAGAAAGAAATGAAACACGAGTATACCTTAATGAATTTGAGAATGTAAAAACAGAAGGTTCAAACAAGTGGTGAACCCTTACAGAAACAGAACAATTAATTACTCCTAATAAATATAAATATAGGGTCAACTATTGACTACATAGAAGTGGCCTAGGGCAAGGACTAACTATTTATTAAAAATACTCTCAATGAGCTAAATTTAATTTTTAGTGAGAAGCAGGAACTTATATATGTTATGCCTATCATATTAATTACTTCATTACAGGTTATAGTATCAAGGATGAGATACATCTCATCACAAACAGAGCGTGCAGTACGGTTTGTGGGTCTTTCTACAGCTTTAGCTAATGCAGGGTATGTTTTCGCAAAATTTTTATGCTTTGTAATTTGGATTTTCCAGATGCCCTCCTAGGGCTTCCCACATATCATTACTATCAATGGTAACTTTTGGAACTCTTTAAATTGATCATAAATATGTTTGTTTTTCATTTCCAACATCTTTTAAAGACATGACATACAATGCTTCATGAGTTAATAACCTTGTAAGACAATACTAAAAAAAAGGTAAAATTAGGGATGGAGATATTTCATGATTCAATAACTTTTTAGGACAATACTAAAAAAGGTAAAACTAGGGGTGAAGATATTTTTCTAAAGTAGGGAGTGCGAAGTTGGTCAGTTGAGATTATTTGTTTGTGCACTGAAGATTTAAGGATGCACTGATGAAAAGCTGAATTTATGATAAATCTGGAATTGCAGAAGTCATAAATATCTGATTACTAATATCTATAATGGTTGTTGTCCTTTCAAACACCATTCTTTGTAACGGTTGCCCTGCAACTCATGCAAACAAGGAGATCTTTGGTTAGCATGTATTAGCTACTTATTTGAGTCATTCTTCTCTCTAGCACTTTCTTGTCTCTAGATTTAATTGAATGCAATATCAAATTATTAGTAAATTACTCTCTACGTTGCTCTTGTTATACTTCTTGTAATACACATGCAAACCTCAATGTGGCTTTTTCTTAGTTCTACTATTTTTATTTAGTTTTTTTTTCACTCAAATTTTATATGCTCTTTGCTTGTTTAGTGACTTGGCTGATTGGTTGGGTGTTGGGGAAATTGGACTCTTCAATTTCAAGCCAAGTGTGAGGCCTGTACCTCTTGAAGTTCATATTCAGGCAAGTGGATTTCTTGTATCGGCTAGATTATGATTTCTCGAGCAGCAATTTGCTGTTGTGGTTTGTGTTAAGTTTTGTAGAATGACTTGTGCTAAGTTTTCTTGCTATTCGAGAATTTTACGGAAATAAATCTTTCAGTGCAGAAAAATGGATAAGGGAGCACTTCCTGGTTAAAGTTTTGTTATTAACACTAAAATACTATCCCTCTTAGCAAAGTTAATGTGAGACCTTGTCTGATGCAATGGTAAAAGGTCTGGGCTGTCTAGAAAGTTACATGCTTGAATTGTTTAGGGCAATTACTTAATGCAATAGTGCTGAAGGACTTTAGTGGAACCAGCATTGACTAACGTCCTTTTTATGTATGTGCTCAGTTTGTCTAAAGGGGAAATTTATACTATGACAGGTAGGAAATTCACCTTCAAAAGTTTGTAGGCTATGTGCCATTGGTTGTTTACTTATGTTGAGGATAGGCTTCCTTACTATATTTGATGCAATAGATAACTAGGAAAAAAAGGGTGATGATCACACCTAAGGTGTTAATATATAGCCATCACATGGTTAGGTAAGTGGACATCATGTGATTGCTACAACTACTGCAGAATTTTATTTTATCTGGATCAATTCTTGTTTACTTGATAACTAGCATGCTACTTTTGATGGCCAATTGGCCATACAGATTAGCAATTGATCTCTTTTTCTATCATGCCTTTTTTATAGAAATGTGGAAGTGAACTGAAGCCTTTATGGTAGCATTAACTGTATTATGCCTCAAATATTTTCTATAGGGATATCCTGGAAAGTTCTATTGCCCAAGGATGAATAGCATGAATAAACCAGCATATGCTGCAATATGTACCCATTCACCTACAAAACCAGTTTTAATATTTGTTTCATCTCGTCGACAGACAAGGCTTACTGCATTGGACCTCATTCAGGTGATACTTAAGTTCAATCTCTAGTCTATCATTTCATCTGAATTACAAATTATTTATTGTGTTCTTCGTGATAAAGTTTGCAGCTTCAGATGAACATCCCAGGCAGTTTCTTAGTATGCCTGAAGAAGCACTGCAGATGGTTCTTTCTCAGGTCACTGATCAGAACCTACGGCAGACATTGCAATTTGGCATTGGATTACACCATGCTGGTCTAAATGACAAAGACAGATCCTTAGTTGAGGAGCTTTTCTCTAACAATAAGATTCAGGCATTTTTCTATGATCTAAATACTCTTTCTTGACTTATCTGTTGATGCCGTCTTTTACAAAAATTAATTATGCTTTTGAGTTCTAACTTTTTATGCAATACATTCCATTATAGGTTTTGGTCTGTACTAGCACATTGGCATGGGGTGTAAACCTTCCTGCACATCTTGTCATTATTAAGGTGATTCAATACCATGTATTATAAGTTTGTAATTTCTTTTCTATAATTTTTGTAGCTGAAAAGGTTGAGCATTTTCATGTTTATACAATTCAAGTAGCATAGTTTTGGGAGCACTCAGAAAAGATTTTGCAAAATTTTATATGCTAAATGGTTTAAATTATTTTGGGCAAGATTGTTTAAGCATTGGTATTGACGGTAGCTAAACAATGTTATTTTGACAAATTTGTGTTTATGATATAGGGCACAGAATATTATGATGGAAAAACAAAGAGATACGTTGATTTTCCAATCACAGATATCTTGCAAATGATGGGTCGTGCAGGCCGCCCACAATATGATCAACATGGGAAAGCAGTCATTCTTGTTCATGAACCCAAAAAGAGCTTCTACAAAAAGGTGCAACTTAAAGTAGCAAAAATTTATGGTGGTTTGAATTGACTTCTACATCAGGTACACAAATAACTTGTGATTTCCTGTTTTGCAGTTTTTATATGAACCATTTCCTGTGGAGAGTAGTCTGAGGGAGCAGTTGCATGATCACATCAATGCAGAGATAGTTTCTGGGACAATTTCCCATAAAGAGGATGCTATTCATTATCTTACTTGGACTTACTTGTTCCGTAGACTGGTACGAATGTTGGCAATATATGACTATAAATTCAGGGTATTAAATATATCGATCAGATAATGACTTGATTTAGATTTTATTTCTGGTGAACATTAATTTAGTCCAAAACACATGGAATCCACTGTACTCTTCATGATCCAGAAAATCATGTTTGAATGTTTTGTGCTCTGCACAAGTTCTTATGATAAAGTTTTGTTACAGATGGTTAATCCAGCTTACTATGGGTTAGAGAACACAGGACCTGAATTTATAAGTTCTTACTTGTCTAGGTATTATAGAATTCCTAGATCTCGTGGAGCTTTTTTTTAATCCCTTCTTTTGTATCAATTGTATTGCTTGACTAATTTCCTTTGGCAGGCTAGTGCAAACTACATTTGAGGATCTCGAAGATAGTGGATGCATTAAGATGAATGAAGATAGGGTAGAACAAATGATGCTGGGTTCAATAGCTTCACAGTATTACCTTAGTTACATGACTCTATCAATGTTTGGTTCAAACATAGGTCCAGATACATCGCTTGAAGTAAGAAACATTCCTACAAATCTCTCTAATTTTCACTGAAAATTTTAAAAATTCTATTCTTAGAAGATTTTTTTGATGTAGGTGTTTTTGCATATTTTATCTGCTGCTTCTGAATATGATGAACTTCCTGTTCGGCACAATGAGGTAATTGTCCAAAATTGTCATATAGCTATTTACTTGCTTCCATTTAGAGATATTCACCAGCATGAATTCTTAGATGCCAAACTCCGACTGGAATATTTTGAACCTCTTGTTTTTGCAGCCAAGTTACTATACTGTAGAGGAAGTTTCGGGAACTAACCTGTTTAGGATGGCACTTTAATTCCTATAAATATTATCTCTTCTTCTGTCCTAGGAAAACTATAATGAAGCTTTGTCCAAGAGAGTTCGACACATGGTGGATAAGGACCGCTTAGATGATCCTCATGTCAAAGCCAATCTGCTATTTCAGGTCAGAGTTTGTCTTTTTCCATCAATCTTATCTTCATAAAATTTAATTTAGTTTCTTCCTTCTAAATTTCTTTTATCTTAACTGACTTGTGGCATGCAGGCACATTTTTCTCAGTTAGAATTACCAATCAGTGACTATGTCACAGACTTAAAGTCAGTCTTGGATCAAAGTATACGTATCATCCAGGCCATGATTGATATATGTGCTAACAGTGGATGGCTTTCAAGCTCAATTACTTGCATGCATCTTTTGCAAATGGTCATGCAGGTATTTCTCAAATGCACGTGTACTTCTTCTTTGTTATAAAATGGCATTGTTTCTATAGACAGAAAAAGAAGTTAAGACACAGCACGAGTTTGCTACGTTAGTTTGGTTGCATCATTTGGAAAATCTCTGTGATTTCTTCTCTTGTAACTCTGTTAGTTATCACATGTTCCTGAAGGAAAAGCCGTCCTGTGTCTTCTTTTTTTGGCAATAAGTAACTCTTCAAATTTTTTTATGGTTAGTAGAGCATGACTTTTAACCTCACTCAATTGGACTTTCAGAATTCGGCTTTTTTTAGTCATTTTATAACCCAAAACATGATGATGTAAGATATCAACAACTTCAGAGATCAGCAGAGAGAGAGTTTCAGGTTTAGTTGATAATAAAATGTTGGAAAATGATAATGCATTTGATGCTTCTAAAGGGAGGAACAAGTGATAAATTTATAGGATTGAAAGGTGTTTGAAAGTGGTTGATTTTGACTGGGATTAAGTTGCTGGAACTAGAATAATAGAATTAGTATATGTAAGTTTCCTCTTCTTATTTTTTGGGGATGGAGTCAGGCACTGAAGTGCTTGTCCAATTAAATCCTGTAATTCATAATATAAACTTGCTTACAACTTAAGACACAACCTAAATGTGTTGTTGTTGCCTTGCAAGAGGAATAAAATTAGGCTTTACATCAGATGAAGCCTGTTTATGGAAATTGTTGTTGCCTTCACTCTTGGTATTTCATAAGTTACCTACTGTTGCGTAATACTTTGATTTTTTGTCAGGGTTTGTGGTTTGATAAAGATTCTTCTTTGTGGATGCTGCCATGCATGAATGTTGAACTTGCAGAATCTCTGAGCAGAAGAGAAATCTTCTCTCTGCAGCAACTACTTAACCTACATAAGGCAACCTTGCAGACCATGATTGGAAATTTCCCTGCTTCAAGATTATATCAGGTCTAGAGCTCCTCTTAAACATTGGTTTTGCTTTTATGCATGTCAAAAAATTTTATGTCTGCATCTTTGCATTTACATGGGGAAGATCTTTTCTTCATTGATTTTAAAGTGGAATTTAAGAATGTCCCTGTTGATTTTTTTTTCCCCTCCTTTTTTTATTCAGAACAATTGTTAATACATTCCCTTTTTCAGTTTAGCATCACAAGATTTCTACCTATTAACTTTTAAGCACAAAATAACTACATTTTCACATTGGAGGTCACAAGTAGTATGAGCTAGAAAGAGAGAGCAGTAATAATTAAGATGCGAAGGAAATAGTAAGTAGAAATTTGTTCATGCGCAAAGGTGAGAATGGTGTGGATCCCTGACGCAATCATAGTAAAATGAGCCCATCTTCTCCGTACATCTTCAAATTTGGTTGTTTGTCCTTTTCAATGTCCTCTTCTTTAGTTCAATTCATAATGCAGTACGCCATAGCCAACATTGATGCACCTTGCTCAGTGCTTATATATCAGTGATAATTTTAGAGGGAAGCCTTGTCCATGAGAAACATGACTTTTCAATCCCAAAAAGATGCCAAACACACATGGACGATTTTAAATTTTTTGAAGTGATCTTTTCTTGATAAACAAAAAAGAGATTGCATGTAGATGATTAAGTTTTAGGTGGCTAATTGTTTACTTTTTCATTAAAAAGTGATCATTTCTTATTATTGGCAGATGGGCATGTCAACTGACGATCTTTTTTATTATTGTTTTTAAATAGGATATGCAGCATTTTCCCCACATCCAAGTTCAAATAAGGCTTGATCAAAGAGACAACAATGCTGGAAAGTCTCCCTCTCTGAACATCAGATTAGAAAAAACCGGTCCCAGGCGGAAAGCGATGAGGGCCTTTACCCCTCGATTCCCCAAGGTAAAAGATTCATTTTATCTCAAGTAATTAAAGAATACAAACTAAGCTTTTCATAAATTTCTATGCAGGTGAAAGATGAGGCATGGTGGTTGGTTCTTGGTAACACCTCCACCTCTGAATTACATGCGCTGAAGAGAGTGTCTTTCTCTGATCACTTGGTTACCCATATGGAGCTACCACCAGATCCTACTGTTCAGGTTATAAATGCATTGCTTCTTTTCAAATTTTAACATTTCTTTATTTCTTACTCCATTATTGTTCTATTATAATGGCAGGCAATTTAGAGATTGTCTTAAATTTTGCATATTTGGCCTTGCCTCTTCGGATTTGTTTTAGCTACTACAGTAGAATATAACAGATGACGAAATGAAATACAAGCACCCTAGGCAACTGATCAATATGACTTCATATCATCTTATAAATTTTTTCTTGGTTGTTAATTCTTGCATAATGTTTTTTCAGGGGATGAAACTGATTTTAGTTTCAGATTGTTACCTTGGTTTTGAACAAGAGCACTCCATTGGCAACTTAATTTGAATGCGCCAGCAACCAAAGTAGGAAGATGCCTATATTTTGGACTTGGAAGACATTCTCAAATCACCAATTCCATGACCACAGCATATACGGTACGCGCAGACAGTCTATTTGGTAAATGTGGTGACTGCAAATTCTTATTAAAATATAGGACGATACACAGGTTGGCGCATATCTTGTAATGTTTAAACACATTTTGCAAGTGATGAAAGATAATTTTATTGACAAATCTAAACATTTCATGTTCATAATTACAAAAGGACAATTTATTGCTTGACTGCGTTTCAATTTTGTATGATTGTAAATTGTAAGCAATGTTTGAAAGATGGAGGTCGTAGTGGAAAAAGAAGAAAAAGAGAGGGGGTTTATGTGTTTGTGTAGTACTAGCTTCCTAAAAATTACTCAAAACCTGAAAAAGTAAAATAAAATAAAATACTGTTTACCCATAACATGTTGAGAATACCTGGAAACAATCAGCTAGGAAAGTAATGTATTAGAAGAGAAAGGTACAGAGAATGATGACATATCAGTGTGATATCGTACCTGTAACAGAAGAAAAACCTCCTATTAGTGCTAAAGGAATCAAACTCATAAAATAACCACTTAAAAGTGACATAATATCTGTCAATACCGTATGCCAAAACCAGCCCCAAGCCCTGCAAGTCCACAAGCAAACATTGCCACTTGCCTAAATACGAACATTATAACAATGTCATTGTAGAATGGTTGTCTCGCTGCGGAAGATGAAACGAAATCTTTATGTTGAATTACTTAAACTGTGAGCGAGATAAGAGTGATGAAATGAGAGATTAGTTTTGTAACTCACGAGGGAGCTTTTCCCTCCATTTTGAGAAATGCACAAACAAGATGAAGCCATAAACTGCAGTAAGCAAAACTTTATGGATGATCCAAAAGCCCCAATTCACTCCATGTATGTTTCCAGCTCCATCAACCAACAATGGCACCCCAAATCTGAATACATAGATTGCCTGAGAAAGGAAAATAACGTCAATAGAAATAAAATTATTAGAAGAATGAATGAAGCATTTGATTGCCATTTTTTTTTTATTTTGTATAAATTATCTTATTCTTAAAGACAATTAAAATTAAATTCCATGCTCTTTATAAATTTTTTTCATAGGGGTCATCGTTTAATTTCAATTTTTAAATTGGGCTTAAATTTCATTTTTAACTTCAAGTCAGCATTTTGAGAGCATTAAGATGAAAAATTGAAAGTGAAAAAAAAAAGACTCCACTATCTATTTAGGACCCCATTAAGATAGCTTCGGTTTTGCTTTTTAATAGTAGAAGAAGATAAGTAGAAACTATAGCATTGCAGACAGTGTTTGGTATTATTACAAAATAGCCTAAGTGAGATAATTTTAATATTTATTTTTGTATTATGCAATAAAAAGGGTAAAGTACATGTCCCAGAAAAAAATAAAAAGGGTAAAATAAGCATTATGAAGTTTTATTAAATATCAAAATAACTTCTTTTGTTAAATACAAATAGTAGTGAACCACTAGCAAATTAGTTATTTATATATAAAAATACGCATTCAACCTAGAGTTTTACATTCCATAATAAAAGGAAAAAAAAAAATCTCACATATTAAATATAAAATATTTTCTTTTGGGCCCAGTATAAGTATTCAGACATAAACACAGATAAACGACAAAGCCATTATCGTAAATAACGAAACTTCTAAGACGAGGCCTGATAGACATGTTGGGTCAGCCTGGGCCGAGGGTGAACCATCAATGGTGCGGCCCGTTGTAAGGTAAGCCCATACGCTTCATCCATGTTCAGCTTCTCCGGCATCAGCCCGTCTTCCAGCTCCCAGTCGAATGCCTGGACCAGGCTTGCGGTTAGCAAGTGGACCATGCGTAGGCCCAAACTCATCCCGGCACATATCCTCCGCCCAGCCCCAAACGGTATGACCTCAAAGTCATTCCCTCGAACATCCACATTGGGCTTTTCGCCGCCAGGCAAGAACCTTTCGGGCCTGAACTCTAACGGGTCTTCCCATTGGGCTGGATCACGAGCTATGGCCCACACATTGACCAATAGCGTGGCACCCTTCGGGATGTGGTAGCCGTTGATCTCGCAGCTCTCAGCCGCCATCCGCGGCAGGGATAGGGGCGTCGACGGATGGAGCCGGAAGGTTTCCTTCACCACTGCTTGAAGGTAGGTGAGATGGGCCAGGTCTAACTCGGTTACGAGCCTATCTCGGCCCACGACCTCGTCCAGCTCTTGTTGGACTCGGCCCATGATTCTAGGGTGTCGAATGAGCTCCGCAATGGCCCATTCCACCGTACTAGATGACGTGTCCGTGCCAGCAGTAAACATGTTCTATAATCAAAGATCAAGGTTCTAATTAGTCCGAAATCAATATTTTTGTATATAAAATATTATATATATATATATATATATATGTGTATATATATAAATGCTATTTGTCAAAGTAATATTTTTGTCAGTGAGAAATTGTGGTTATTTGTCATGGAATATGATTGGACATGTAGTGATAGATCTCATAGAAAAAAACAAGAACAAAAAAACAAATAGTGCGAAAAACGAAGATCATACAAGAAGAAAAGAACAAAAAAAATCCCAATTTTTTAGAAAGAGCATGTGCCACCTACCAATTTGACTATCAAGAAACAAGATTTGAAGATGGCCAAAAAAAGAAAAGATATGTAAAGATTTTCAAATGCTAATAAATGCCAAATTGAAAAGTGAATCTGTAATTAGTTTCATAATTGTGAATGAATTGGACCAAGCACTATACTAGTGACCAGAGATTTTTCTTTTCATTCACACCTCGAGAAAATTTCTATCCACTTCAACGCTTTGATATAAATCTATCCGTTGACTATCTAAATGACTGACTTTTTTTTTTTTTTTTTGCTTCTTCAATTTACAATAATAGAATGCAAGAGATAGGTAAAATTCATATATATATATATATATATATAAAGAAAAATAGTGATTTTGACTTAAATTCAATTATATGATATATATATATATATATATATATATATTTTCCAATGTTTGACATTCTCAATAAATATTTTCTTAATCTAGTATGTGTTGACAAATCTATAATCTATGCATTCAGACTTTTTCTAATTAAGTAACTACATATATATGTTCATATTTGATGAGATCAAATTCAAACAATAGGTGAAAAACTTATAATTTTCTGTAAAAAACCTAAAAATGATATTTGTCACATAAAAAAAAATGATGTATATCCATTATTATTACCACTAAAAAAAACGACAGGCTATAGACTGCAAGGTACTTATAATAAAAGTAATCCATAGTACTATCAGCAGCAACCAGTCAATTCCATATACTACTCGCCTAAGACTCTCCAAACCTTGTGTCTTAAAAATATTGGGGTCATATTCACCAATGTCTGGTGGTTAAGAGAACAAAGATTTCCACAGGAAAAGAAAAATAAAAAAATTTAAAAATCTACATGCACAATTTAAACTAGACCCACCATCTATCTACTTTCACTTTAATAATTGTGAATTGTACAAGCTACATGACCATCCAAAAATACAGCTTTATTATTGTTATTACGTACAATAGGTTGAAAGGGACGTGTAAAATTAATGTGAACGTATAAAAATAGTGGTTCCTAGGATGCAGTCTGACTTTAATTGAATTATACATAAATTAATAAAATAAAAAAAAATTCAAGGTTTGACATTTCTTTAAGAAAGATTTTAGTCTTTTGAAAACCGTCGAAAGGTAAATCAAAATTTAGTAAACTTATAGTAATCCATTTCTATTTTCTATGTTTTGACAAATCTATATATCCATGTTATATTTCATGTTTATCCAATCAAACATACAATTATTGACAAAGGCCATTTCTTTTAAATGACTTTTACTTTTCTATTGAATTATAGCCTTTCAAAGACCATTTCTTTTAAATTACTTTTTCCTTTTCTATTGAATTCTAGCCTTTTCTCGTTCCCATTGAATTCACATGTACATAGCAACGACTTTAAATTATCAATTATTATTTTTATTAATTTTAAATAGTAATATACCATCTAAATAGAAGAATATTATTATTTATCAACAATTATTATTATTATTTAAAAGAAAAAAAATATGGAGGGAAAAGGATAAGAAGCATGCGTACCAAGAGCAAAGCTTTAATCTCAGTGTCTGTGAGTTTGCCACCCTCACCGTCAGCATCTTCCTTGAGCGAAATCAAGGTGCTCAACATATCAGTATGCGTCGATCCACCACCGTTGATCTTATGCTCCTCAACAATGTCTGTCAGGAACTTGTCGAACCTCTTGTGGAGCTTCTTCATCTTACGTGCAACGCCCTGCAAGTCTAACCACTCTAAGGCGGGGATAAAATCGCCGATGTTGAACACTCCGGCCAACACCATCACCTCCACAACCATTGATTTAAACTCATCAGCCTTTGGATCACCGCCACCGCTACCGTCACCGAACACCCGTCGTCCTATCATCACCCGCCCTAATGCGTTCACCGTGCACACGTTCAGCAGCTGCGCCAAATTCACCGCCTTCGACCCCACCGCTTTCGACAGCGCCCGCACCAGAACCGCTACTTCCTCCTGCGTTTATTTTTTTTTTTCACATCACGTGCCAAGCACGTGTCCCGTCCAGTCAATTTATTTATCAAAAAACAAAATAACTGATACTCCATGCGTATTAAATTAACGTAAACGTTAATCCCGTGACCTTAATTGATTATTTTAAGAGATAATTTCGTGATAATAGTAATAACATATATATTTAATATTTATTTATTCATAAAAAGTAAAAGAGTTTGATGAAATTTAGTATAATTTAAAACCAGTGAATATAATATATAAAAAAAAAGTACCCGAAGCATTTAATAAGAACCACTTCCAAACAAGATATACTAAAGAAAGCCACAAATCCAAGAAATTAAAAAAAAAGGAAAATAAAAAATCCAACTCCAATTAAGACGTTACTGTTTTCAACGTACAAACCTGTCGGACATGTCTGAAATCATCCAGAGCCTTGCCGGAGAACAAGTGTACGGAGCTTATCTTCCTTAACATACGCCACCTGGGACCGTACGGAGCGAAAACCAGGTCTTGATAATTGTAAGCAATGTGTTTGGCACCGGAGTTGGGTGGTCGGCTAGAGAAGTTGGCGTCGTGGGTCTTCAAGAACTGTGCGGCTACTGAAGCCGAAGCCGCAACGACGACGTCTACGAGGCCGAGACGGAGGTGCATGAGAGGCCCATATTTACGTGCCAGGTCAGCAATGGAGTGGTGAGGGTAACGGCCCAAATGGGGCAAGTTTCCGATGAGTGGCCACGGTCTCGGACCAGGAGGGAGAGGGATGGAGTTTCTGGTTCGTATAAAGTTGACGAACCAGTAGACAAGAACGGCGACGCATAGGGTAAGGACAGCTAAAGAGATGGAGAACATTGTTTTGTTTTTTTTTTTCTTTTTGGCGCGTGTTTGGGTTGGAAGAAAGTGAGAGTGGAAAATGGACTATAAATAGAAAGCGAGTTGGAGCAAAGAGAGAGAGGGGAAGATGAGCGAATGTTTGGTTGAAACGTGTTCTTTTATTTTATTTTATTTTTGTTTTATTTTTTGAAAGTTGTTTTTGAAGTGGTAGGTAGAGTTGAATGGTAGTAGCACGTGCGCGTACTTTCTTGTTTGAATCTTTTTTTTTTGGGATGAATTCTTATGTTTGATTGGCACATTTCCTTCAACGTCCCCTAGTGTTTACCTATCCTTTCATACGTTACAATGAGCGTCGCTGTGATGCAATATGAATAGTACGTCAGCTACCGTGTTATAGCTTATATAAAAAATTTATAATGAAAGATTTATTTCATTACAATTACATAACTTTTTTATTAGATTATTGTCTTTTTAATAATAAATCTGTGAGTATTAAAATTTTTATTGAGATTGTTTTCCAAGCGTGTAAGTTAATGCAACAATATCTTATTTATTTAGAACATCTTCAATAATATTTTTTAAATTAAAACATATATATTTTCATAAGTAAAGAATATTTTTTATATTAAAAAGTTAAATTAAATAAACAACTCCAATAACATTCTTAATACTCTTTATTTTTTTAATTTTTATTTTACTATTTTAAATGACTAATTTAACTTTTACTTATTTATCATTTTTTTAAAAATAATAACAATAAAAGTATTTAGGATAATTTTATAAAGTTAAATTCAAATTAATTATTAAAAAATATAAGATATTAGACAGAAAATACATTATTATTTAATATATAATTAAAGAGTAAATTTGACTATATAAATATGGAGAGTCAAACACACTATTAATATTTAAAAATTAAAATAAAGTATATATTAGAGTAAGTTTTTAAAATTAACTATTTAAAATGTAAAAAATAACCAATAGAGAGTTCGTTCAAGATATTTTTACTTACCTTTAAAGTTTATTTAATCTTTATTAATATATATAAAGTTGTTAACAATAGGTATATTTCCACATCAACTGCAATAAGTTAATATAAGTTAATATGGGTAGAACTTCTTAATATATCTAGCATTACTTTATTTTTATTTTTTAAATAATAGTAATTAGTAAACAGTTTATGCATGCTTAAGGCACAGTTCCCAATAAAAAGGATATTGATAAAATTTATTAACAATTTATTTAAATTTTAATAAATAGTTAATGAATACTTAGGGCATGTTTGATAATATAGTTGCTTTTTATTTTTTCCTTTTAAATTATATATAATTTGGTTAATTTGGAAGTTAATTGTAATTTGTTAAATATTATTTAGACTATTCAATTAAGTAAAAATATAAAAACACAAATAAAAAATAAAAACACTCTCAAAGTGTTTTAATTTTATTTTTATATTTTTTATTTTCTTTCATATTTCTATTCAATTGAATAGTTTAATTAAAATTTAATAAATTTTAAGCAGCTTTAAACAAATTAAATTACACATAAAAAGATTAAAAATAAAAAATTACCTTATTATCACAACATTATCCTCGAAACATTATTTTATCTAAGTGTATTTGCATTCCATTTCTTTGTTAATTTCGAGGATATCACAACATTATAATTTATAAATAACAATCTCTAAAAAAATCATAATATATGAGAAACCCTTGGATGCAAACGCTGCAACACAATTAAATATCACGTACTACATAATAAAATATTAATTCTCGTAGAGAGGAGTTTTTTTTTGGAGTTTGCTAGTTTAATATGATGGGATAGGCATGTTTTAGATTGATATGTGACATACTCACAACGTATTCATTACGAAAGTGTTTCACAAACAGTGTGAACTTGTGAAGGTTCATGTACCGTTCAATTTCTTGCGGTTACTACATTGAACACGTTGACTCAAATGTAGTCCTAGCTTTTATCAAAAAATATTTTTTATATTATCAAAAATATTATTAATTTATTCTTAAAATTTTTTTAATTAAATGAGGAAATGCATTTAGAATTTTTTCAGACTCATTTGGATAAAGTTTATTAATATAATTTATATTAAAAATATAAATAATATGTTAAATTTTTATTAATTAAGAACTTATATATACTGTATCTATAATTAATAAAAATTTAAAATATTATTTATATTTTTGACAAAGGGAAGCACGGGAAGCGACTAGTCCCTTTTGCCGAAAGAGACATTCGCATACTAACAGCTATCACGATGAAACCGGAAGCCATGGGTCCTTAGAACACGTTAACTCGATTATATAGTCCCCAACTTTATTTAAAAAACGAAAAATTATAGATAAAAAACTACAATGGTGACCTTTTACTAATATGATATTTATCTAAAAAATTTAGAATTTATGCGTTAGGTGACTTTTTGTTCACTTTTTCTATATAGTATTTTGGCATAAAAAAAATCAGATATTATTTAATTAGACTTTCTTGTAAAAGTTTTCATTATTATTTTTTAATATTTGCTAATATGATATTTGCCATATCATTTGAGATATAAAAAGTTTAGAATTTATGTGTTAAGGTGACCTTTTTATATTAGTACTTTTCATTTTGCAAATTAAATTTTTTTATAAAACATATTCGATTATTACTTTTAGGAAATGTTTTAGAAAAATAGACACAATTTAAAAATTTCTCAAAATTGTTGAAATTTAAACGTTTTTGAAAAATATATTATAAAGTTCTAGATAAATATTTAGTATAAACATATGTAGATAAAGATATGCTTGTTTTTTGTATTGATCTTACCCAACACATTATCAAATTCTTCAAATATGAAGAATAATTTCTTATTTTCATTTTATAAAATATTTTTTAAAAGATTTTATTATTATTATTGTTATTTTATTGATTTTTTTTTTTTTGTGAAACATTACCGCACATGTCTAGACATGAACTTCCAAATCGTAATTGTTAGGTTTGATATTTTAAAGTCCAATTCTCTTGTGGATTTTTTTCTTCCCTTTTTTGTGGTAAAAAACTACACGCATTATTATCTGAGTATCACCAAAGATGATGATGAATACCCATCTAACTTTCTAATCAATTATTTATGTCAATGTTTCATAATAGTTTAATAATGTAGGTTAATTGGTCTAATAAAGTAGGTTAATTGTCTTATCAAATTGACAAACACGCTTTTCATATTCCTGCTAAAATTTAATTAAATTTTAAACTCGAGTATCCCAACTTTTTCTAAAAATGATACCATCATTATGAACTATAATTCTTGATCAAAATTTCAATTATGCGTCGGTTTTTATTCTATAGTTAGCGTACGTCTAATCAAATTAATACATCAATTTCCTTATTTGACCACATGGAATGAAGATGCTAGGGGTTTGAAATGCATCCAGTTGACATGGCAAGTGCCTTAAATATTTTCCAACCCAACATGATACAAAAAGAAAAAAAAAAAAAAAGAGTTTGTTATTAAATAAAATTGTAAAAGAAATATGAACAAGAGAAAAGTTACAAAAAAATATAGAGAGGAATCTGTAATTCGTTATTATTATTATTATTATCTATGCCTTGACAGCTCCTTCGATACATCCTTAGATACAGGTTACGATTTACAAATAGAAAATCTCATGCCCAATAGTAGAAAACCTCTTAAAATGAATCCAATATTTTATAACAACATTAACCTTTTAGGGTTCACTCTACCTAAATATTATTTTAATATTATTATTTAATTAGGCTAAGCTGTGAAAATTCTAATCATTTTTTTAATATTTGCTGACATTACAATTGTCATGTCCTCTAGAATCTCAAAAAATTTTTGACTGGTCAAAATTGTAATCTTTAATTAATTTAGATCTTTGTTTCTTTTTATACTACATGTATTATTATCTGATTATGACTAAATCAAAGATGATGAATATTAGGGTCCATCTAATATGAGGTATATTTTATTAGATTTAACGAACATACAGAAATTAATGCATGAACTCAGTGAATATAAGCTTAATATCCAACTCCTAAATTATAATTTTTTTCGCCATTTACAAGTTTTGCATTATAAGATAATTTATGGTACGCTTTTTAGGCTTTTAGCGTCAGATCTATGTATTTAGGTAGGCAGATATGGATTGAAGATGTAAATATATTCTTGAAGTAATTTTTTACTTTATTTCAAGGTAAATTCAGTGTAAATTCAAAAATAATGATGATTTTTTCTGAAGTACCACCAAAGGGCCATCAAAGTTTGAAACATAATATTGTAAGCGACTAGTCTGTTTCTTATCATTTATATTTATGTCCATGTCCCATAATCGTACAAAGCTCTAATAAAGTCTAGGTTAATTGTTTACCGAAAAAAACAAAATTCTAGGTTTCAGTTTTACGTACGTGACAAGCTTCATGTATGATGCTTGTGAAGCGAGCCAAAAGTCTGTAAATTATTTTATTTATTAAAAAAAGAAAAAGAAAAAAAAATATAGTCCATAGGCATAATAGGAGCGTGAATGATTAAATATAAATATATATAGATGTTAAAAAAAGAACTTCAATATATTTAAACTGAATTACAAGATAATTAAATAAATGGAAAAAATGCTGTAAAAATCAAATATTTAATAAAAGGAAATTCTACGTAGCAAGAAAAACAGCAAATAATAAAAATAAAGATGGAAGAAAATAGCAAATTGCTTTGTTATCATATTCCACTTACTTTTTTCATATTTAATGTACAACCTACATGCTTAATTATATTTTAGATTTGAATATCCTAACTCTTTTCTAAAAATAATATTATATACCTGCATCATTTTAAATTATAATTGTTGATGAAAATTTCAGTACTAAATGATGCATCGCTTTTTATTTTTATTTTTGGATCGAATTCTCACTTTTTATATTGATAGTTAACCAATTTGTAATCAAATTAATTAACAATGTTACGCCCACGAAATAGTTTATACCAAATGACATAGTAATGACATTTATAGGTTCATTAATCCTTTTTTATATTATATTAAATTGCTAATAATAAAAAATTATTATGTGGCAAATGAATTTGATGAAATTATTTGACGGGCTTAGTGCTAGTCTCAAATTAATACACCAATTTCTTTCCATGACCAAATGAAACCGTAATTTTCAGGTCTGTAATCTTCTCGAAGTCCTACCCTCATTTGGATATTTTATTTTATTGTGAATCTTTATCTCATTATTTTATACTGCATCCATTATTATCTGATTAAGACCAAAGATGATGATAAATACTTATGGTCCATGCATCTAATTTTCAAACCAAAATAATAATAATATAAGTGACTGATCTGTTTGTTATCGTTTCTTTATGCCATATCCCATAATCACAGAAGCTCTAATAAAGTCTAGGTTCATTGTTTAACTGGAAAAATAAACATAAATATATAGGTTTAAGTTCTACGGGACAAGCTTTCATTTATAATGCATGTGAAGCGAACCGAAAGTCTGTAAATTACGTAAGTGTCGATTTCATGCATTCATTTTATTATTATTATTATTATTTTAATTTTTTTTAAGATTGATATTTAAAAATTGATACAACCAGTCTTTGATAGGAGTAACGATAGCATAGCTCACCCGAGCCGTACAGTTAGGATGCAACGTGTTCGACCTAACTGAACTCAAGTCTTCGTGGTACCAGATTTTTGGGTTTAAAAAAAAATAATAATAAATAAATAATCACGATGGCATAGAACTGGCATGGTTGCGTGGTCTGTTTTGCAGTAAAAGAAAATTACCAATTGCCTTTATATATAATTTACGTGCAATATGTTGATGGAGATATATATATAATTTAAAATAATGTTTTTGTACGACTATTATTTTGTTAAATAATTACATCTTCCTAACCATTTATCTAAATTATTTTTTGTAGTCAACTGTCTAAATTTGTTCCCCCCACCAATACATAGATATGAAAAAAATATTGTTTTAAAAAACATATATATATATTTAAAAAAATTTCGATGTATTTAAACTGAATTACAAGATAATTAAATATATTAAATGCAAATAATATTGTCAATATCAAACATTGTAAATAAAAGGAAATTCCATTAAACAAAAGAAAGACCCTCAAGACACTGAGACCGGGATAGACAACCAAACCTACTAGGTCATAATTGAAAAAGGGTAGCTCGGGAAGCCACTAGTCGCTTTTGCCGAAAGAGACACTCTCATACTACTTGCTATCACAAACTAAATTAAAGCCATGAATCCTTAGAACACGTTAACTCAATTATAGTCCCTAATTTTTATTTAAAAAATAATAATAATAGTTCGTATTTTACTCTGAAAGCGTGAATGTGTTACAAACCCAAATACCAAATTCTGTAACTTAAATTTAACGTGAAAAATAAAAGAAAAAGAAGAATAATAATATATATATGTAGGTTCTTCGAGGGCAACTTAACCTCTAAAATCTCAAAGATCATAATTTATCCTTTAAAACGCTACCAAATGTTCTTTTTACTAATTCCAACTCCTAATAAAACAATAAAACTAACTATTTATCATAACCAAATGATTAATAAATATTATTTTAAAAAACATATATATATATATTAAAAAAACTTCGATATATTTAAACTGAATTACAAGATAATTAAATATATTGTCAATATCAAACATTGTAAATGAAAGGAAATTATGTATACGTAGCAACAAAAACAACAAATAAAAATAAAGATATATGAAACTAACAAATTACTTTTTGAAAAATTTGTGAACTAAAAACATAGAGACGTGTTGGAAGGAGCCCATAGAGATGCCATAGGGATATACTACATACCCGTAAAGATGCATCGCAAACCGATAGAGACGCATTGGAAGTCCTAATTTATATTAAATGGCATTGCAAAATATTATTAACTTACATTTATGGGTGCACTAAATTTTTATTACATTATATTAAATTATTAACCAATAAACTATTGCCACATTATTTCACGTACGAGTTGCCTTTTTGTCCTTTTCTGTTTTTCAGGTAAAGAATTGGCTTTTTCGGGACGTTGACAATTCTTGAGCCCATGAATATATTGACAGAAGTACATGCAAATTGCATATCGTTATCACCTTACCTAGATTTTGGACTTTCATTTCAGCGCCTACCTTTAATGCAAATAATTAATTGGCTTGACAACCGAGTACTGAAGTCGACATTTCTATCGTCAGTCTATGGTCGACATTTCTATCGTCGGTCTGAGGTTGCAGGTAGCCGACATTTTTATCGTCGGGCTAAGGTCGTAGGTTATCCTTTATAAGTTATTGTTTCAACGCATGTACTCAATCTACAATTGTACAAACACAGGGGGGGAATTAGGGTTGTGAATTTGTTAATTAAGTCTGAACATGTAAGATTGGATAATAAAAGAATTTCTAATTCCTAATAAATTTTTAAATAAATGATTCCCATTGAAATGCCATTTTTCATTCACCAAAAAAGCCAAATTTAATATAGCTTGTATATTTATATACGCTAGTATACACATATGCTTGTATGAAAATGGGAAAATAATACTAACACCTGTATTTTGACACTTTTTAAAAATTATCTTTGTATTTTACGTACTTACATTAACACCCTCTTTATTTTTAATTTTATTACACTAACACTCTTGTTAGTCAAATCTTTACTTTAGTTGGTCAATTTAGTTAAAATTTTATAATGACCACTTTACTTTTATTTTATCTTAATAGCCATTTTACCCTTATTTGATGAAAAAGTTTCAAGCACATCATTTTCTTCGCTTCGTGGCTTTCTGTTGTTTGTTATCACTAATGAGTTATTCTTTAAAAAAAAAAACCCACTGACACCCACATGCTTACGTAAGTACATTCATTACATATATATATATATATATATATATATATATATATATATATATATAGCCTTATGAATTGAGCTAATTAAGAAACCTAAGTAACTAATTTTTTCAAATTGTACACAATTTAAGTTGAGCTAATTAACAATTTTTTAAATAGGGGTGTTATGGAGTTGTCTGATTTAATATTTTGTTGTTATTTTATTGTATCTGTGAATCTCAAAACTGTAAAAACTCAGGCAAAAAATAATTTAAGTATCAACAGCGCACCAATTATTAAAATTAGATACTAAAATGCTAAGGAAAAAAGTTGATCAAAGTATAAATATTCCAGAGGATCAAAGTACAAATATAAGTATAATTCAGGAACTAATAGTACTAATACATATGCCTTAATTTTTTTTTTCTTTTATGAGGAAATTAAAAAAGAAATTTCCACACAATAAAATTAGCTCTCGCACGCCCCCCTGTGAATCACCAGGAATGGACATATATATATGGTCCACTATGTTTGTCGTTTTATACAGATCCTATGCAAAAATCTTTTCTTTTTGGTGAATTGTGCAAAAAGCTTTTGTTGATCATTAAAGTTTTGATCAAATAAAAAAGCATCATTAAAGTGACATTTATGGCACAAGTTTTCGCCACGTACGTCTGCAGCAGATAGGTGCCTCGTTCTCCGGAAATTAATCACCCAATTCCTAAGATAGTACAAAAAAGTAAAAAACAAAGAACAAATAGAAAATAAATATAATAAATAGTTATATAAATGTATATAGAAAAATTCTTACGTGAGAGTTTTAAAGTCATGACCTATTTTTCAGTGGTCTATTAGGTACGTTAAATGTTATTATCTTAATTAGAACAAAAACTTATGAATATTAATGTTTGGAAATCAGTGTAGAAAATGTTAATATTCCACTATTTATTTATTTTTTGTTGATATTTATAATATCCTACTATTGGGCTTACATTAAATCGAAATAGTAAAAATAATAATAATAACAAGTGTTGTGGTGTTTGTTGATCTTCTCTCACAACGCCTGGATTCGAGTAAGCCGGAAGACAGCTCGGTAGTGTTAAATCTAGCTTGCAGTTATAAAAAATAATAAGAACAAGAATGATAATTGATGTGGGGTTATTATTTATATGGAATTTGTTATAAAACAAGGAGATTAATTATGGGGATATTATTGAAATGCCTATATCACTAGTAGGTATTTTATTACTGGTCTGAAACCAACCTCTATCTAATTAATTACGTTGCATATAAGAATAATGAGAGAGATCACAATTTCCTCTATTTTTTTTTTATCTCTCTATCTTATTCATATTGTTTTACATTTATTTTACAACAAAATTAACCAATAAATGAATGAAGGGAGGGTGGTTGATCACAGGGTGGTAGATAAGAGATTGCCATTTATTAATTATGTGTTGCGTGGATCACTTTGTTACACTCACATTAAAGGATCCAACGGCCATATTTAAATAAATCGTACGGACTACTAATTACGTACTGGTTACTCACCCAGCATGAAAGATTCAGACTGCTTTCGTGTTATGCAAAGTTAGCGCTGGTAGATTTCTATGGAGGTGTTGAAGTTTGTTAGCGAAGCAAGTTTCTATGCGGCATTAGATAAACACGTCTACATATATAACTAACTTCATATAAATTGAATTTTGTTTGTTTAATTATTTCCTTCTTCTTCTTGTAATATTTCTCTAAATTTCTATACTATATTATATTTATAATATATATATATATACACACACACATGTATTACGAAATCATTTTTTTTTTTCATTTTAGAAAAATAATATATTGAAGAATATTCTGCAAATCAAGTAGCTGAGTCATAGTCACTCTGTTTTTTCATTTTTGTTAGAGCTGAGTCATTGTCGCCCCGTACGTTAACTAATGCCTTGTATTTGTCCTCGAATATCATTTTTTTTATTATTATAATTTTTTCTATATTTCTTATAATAATACTACTGTAGCTAGCTACCACCACAAAACTCCAATTTAAATCGACAAAGAGTATTAAATGAATTGGTAGAGACGCACTGGTCTGTGTATCTTGTCATAACCTAGCTATAGTACCACATGAAAACTCCCAATTAAATTGACAAAAGTATTAAATGAATTGGTAGAGTTTGTGTTAGACCCATGAAAGTTTATTATTACTTGTAAGCAGCATATATAGATCCCACTCTTAAGGTTTTTATTTTTATTATTATTATTAATAAAAAAAAATATCAATACACAAATTATCAGTTCAAAAATTTATTAACATATAAAATTTATTTACTACTACAGCTTTCTGATTTAAATAAGTGTCTAAACATAACATATCCATACGTCCCTAATAGTTTTTCTAATCATTTTCTCTCCACTGTTAAAGTTCAGATGTGTGCATTTTACTGTTGATGAATGGCTCAT
This sequence comes from Rhamnella rubrinervis, assembly GCA_007844105.2. Lineage (NCBI taxonomy): Eukaryota > Viridiplantae > Streptophyta > Magnoliopsida > Rosales > Rhamnaceae > Rhamnella > Rhamnella rubrinervis. The sequence goes on from CM017585.2 coordinate 14,246,328, forward strand.
ACGTGTCCTTAACAATACACGGATATGTTTGATAAGGTCTCCTTGTGAACCTTATGGAATGAGACTTGCCACGTCACCTAAAATATGTCACATCATGTTTAAAAATTTCCAACAAGTCCTCAAAACCTTAAATTTTTTTTTCAAAATAACCCAATTTCCCAATATTATTACACAAAGTCTGCAAAATAATCATCACTTGCCACCCCTTAAGCAAACCATAGTTTGGAGTTCTTTTTCTACAAATAAGGTGTGGCCTAGCGGAAAAGAGTTCCATCACACTGCGAGTTGTGGATTCGAGTTTTAATGGCTCGTTATTCGCCGGGTGTCTGGCCTTTACTTGAATCGCAGGGTGGAGGGATCTGTTAGGGGGCATGCAAATACTTCTAGACTCTACAGGGCTTGTAAAGCTGGAGCAGCAAAAAGGCTTTACCCACTAACAAAATCCTGGGTTGATGAGATCCACATCGAGACCCTTTTTTATTCATAAAAAAAAATACTCGTCAAGAGTCTATTTTTCCCTTGCTTATCAAAATAAATTATTTATTCCTTTATATAATGTTGTTTATTAGCTATCCTATTTATGCTATGCCCAAAAGTTTAAAAACAATGACTAATAAATAATTATTTTCCAACATACATATTTATATAAACAAATATTTTTTTTTTTAAATAAGGCTAAAATAGACTTTTTATAGGTCTAAATTAAACAAAAAGTAATTTTTAAAACCATTGTTTGCTTCAAATGGAACAGCTGATGATTTTTCCTAACCCGTGGGAGGTGAATGATAAAGCTGTATTTTTTGCTAAACCTCATAGGATGTGGATGATATTTTTCCAAACATTTAGGATTTTTCAATGTCATATCCGGACCTAATAGCAATTGAATTTTTTTAACTAATTTTTTTAAAAATAATTATTTTACCCCAAATTTATAATAGTACCCTTAGACGATAGATTATTTTTTATCCTTATTTTTTATAATTCATTAAAATATTTTTTTAGTTATATATTTAAAATTTTTAAATAATTATATGAAAAAAAAATAAATTGGAATAAAAAAAATTATGACAAACTCTGATGAATATTGAAAAGTTTATAAAAATTAATTTTTTTAAAAAAAAATTTAATAGAAATTTTTCGTCTCTAAAAGTTTCATCGTCAAAGCTGACAGAGTTCTTCGTCAACAACGAAGTCATTTGTCAGCGACAAATTCCTTCATTGCTAAAAATTCTATCGCTAAAGCTAACGAAGTTCTTTGTCGGCGACGAAAGAATTTGTCGCTAAAGCTGACGAAGTTCTTCGTCAGCGTCGCTAAAAGTTTCGCCACTAAAGTTGACGAAGTTGGTAGTCAACTTTAGTGGCAAAACTTTTTGGGACGATGACGAAGAATTTCGTCAGTTTTAGCGATGAAACTTTTAGCGACAAATGATTTTTTTAGAAAAAATTAATTTTTCTAAACTTTTCAATTTTTATCAAAGCTGATCATGATTTTTTTTATTCTAATTTTTTTTTATATATAATTATCTCAAAATTTCAAATATATAGTTAAAAAAATATTTTGATGAATTATAAAAAATATTCGTTGCTAAAAGTTTCATCGCTAAAGCTGATAAAGAAGACAGATACAAATATTTAAGGGTATGTTCGACTTTTCATTCAAAATCTGGCCAAAATAATAATTTTGAGAGAAAATAATGAAAAAAATTCAAATGGATCTCAGATGTGATATGGCATAAAAAAACCCGGTCTATTGTCATTTGAATTTTTTTAGCCAATTTTTTTAAAAATAATTATTTTATCCCAAAATTATAATAACACCCTGAGATAATGAATTATTTTTTTAGCCTTTTTTTTGCAATTCGTCAAAATATTTTTTAGTTATATATTTTAAATTTTTAAATAGTTATATGAAAAAAACATAGATTGAGATAAAAAAAAATTATAATAAGCTTTAATAGATATCAAAGAGTATAAAAATTGAAATTTATAACAAAGTTTTTTTAAAAAAAATTAATGATAAATTCGTCGTTAAAATTTATTTCGTTGCTAAAAATTACTTTGTCATTGACGAAATTCGTCGTTAAAGGTCACTTTGTTAGCGACGAAGCACTTCGTCATTAGCGACAAACTTGACGAATCACTTCGTCATTAATGACAAAGTTGACAAACCACTTGACGAAGCACTTCGTCATTAGCAACGAACCAATTGACGAAGCACTTCGTTATTAGCGACGAATTCACTTGTTAATGATGAATTTGTAACGAAATTCATTAAAGATATATTTAACTTTTTATTTAAAAATTAGCTAAAATAATAATTATAAAAAAATTGGTAAAAAAAATTCAAACGGCCTCGAAAACCCAATATTTATGTACCCTAACCAACCTCCAAGGCTCCAACAAAGAAAAGGCCTTCAAAAAAAAGAAGTCCAAATTTAATTTGAATAGACGTCATGGGCCCGATGGCCCACCAAGCCCGACACTTAGATGTCCAGATATGTTTTGCCTGGAAATTTGGAAGCAATAGAAAATTGGGCTTGGCTAAGGCTAGAGCCCAATAAGTTGAGCCCAATACTGGGCTACAATGCGGGGGGCTCTGGTTGCACAGCCGAAGCAACTGTATACCAATCCAATACCCATTTATTTATGTAAATTTACCAAAATATCCAGGAGTTTTGGGCTGAGCAAATGCAAATTATTTATTAACTTTCAACCGAACATCTCTAAAAATGTTTGGTGTTTTACAATCAAATATTTTTGGGATGTTCAGTTATAACAATCCATAATTATTCGGCTCTGGTTAACCGCACACATTTGTTAATATTTTCTCATTATTTATTATTTATTGATTTTTTTTAATAAAAGAAATAAAGAAAAAAATCGTCGACAACCAAAGTTTGAATATTTCGTCCATACATTTATGAATGTTTCTCATTATGTGTTTGAGAGAAGAAAAAAGTTAAAGGTTTTACTTTTAGGGAGAAGTGAGAAAGGGTACTTTTGGATTTTAAATTTATTAAAAAAACAAAAAAAATCATGTGTGAATATAGTTCCTTCTGTAGTGTGAATAGAACGATTCCTGTATGGCTTCATGTGAATCGGCCATCCATTGCATTTGGGTGGTTCTTCTTTCTCAGCTAGAGGCACTCTATACGCACTACAATGATTTTGATCTTTAAGAAAGTTTTATATTGATGAGAATGCATGCTTTAAATTTGGCTTCATTATGCAAAATGATATTTGTAGTAGCTAAATCAATATCAAAGTATCTCTCTTACAAATCCCAACCTCCCTCCAAAAAAAAAAAAATTGATTAAAGAAATCTTTTGGTTTCAGAAACCAAAATTTTGGAGATTTTTTGGGTGACCTGTATACTTCCTAAAAGTGGATAATTTCTAATGGAGTAAATAAAATGCAACTAGTAAAAGAGTACTAGTACTTTACATAAGAAAGAAAAGCATGCAGGCTTTTGCAAGGCCTATATTTATATATTAATCAAACCAAAACGTAGATATTACAAAAGGGAAGAAACCCATTCTTCAGTGTCCGGCTTTTGAAAGCTGAAACCTCGAAATAGTAAAGAAGCTTACATTACATGGAAAACCAAAATGAAAAGGAAAGAAAAGAAAAGCATTGAACTTCACAGTTACTTCAGGCAGTGCCAAGAGGCACCAAACATTTTCCTTCAGATTCTTGTCACCCGAACACCACCAAACTTACTCAACCATCTCCTCATCGTCATCAATTTCCTCAATCTTCATCTTCTTCACTGCTTGAGCTGCATCACTTCTTGTTCCATTAGGGATCTGAATCAATACATCAGATTTTTGACCTGTGGCTGCATTAATCAAACCGCCACTTTTATCTACCTTGTAGACCAAGTCACTCCCATTGGACCCTGCATCTATGTACACAGTTGAGTTTTCATCAATCTCTTCCCTCACAAGCATTCTTGACAGCTCTGTTACCACCCTCTTCTCAAGCCACCTTCTTATTGGTCTTGCACCATAAACCTGAAATTCAGAGAAACAGATATTCCATTTCAAGTCTTTTATACAAAAACAAAAGTAGACACAGATTATAGAAGCACAAATGCAGGGAAGTAATACTTACCGGATCATAACTCTCCGCCAAAATGTAGTCCAATGCTGCATCAGTCACTCCCAAAGCAATGCCTCTATCAGCGAGTCGGCTTGCAACTTCTTTCATTTGCAGCCTAGCAACCTTCCTTAGTTGCTCGTGTGAGAGAGGGTCAAACACGACGATCTCATCTAGACGGTTCAGCAACTCTGGCCTGAAGTGCTTCCTCACCTATCAAATATTAAAAGATAACATCAGGAATTAGCAAGTGTGAAGGAAATGATAGTCGTGGACTAGATAGAATGGAGTCGATAAAATACCTCTTGCATAACTCGATCACGAGCAACTTGCATCGAGCATTTTCCCATCAAACCAGAAAGAAGATGCTCAGCTCCAAGATTAGAAGTCATTATGATCACAGTATTCCTGAAGTCCACAGTCCGGCCTTGGCTATCGGTCAGCCTTCCATCATCCAAAACTTGGAGAAGAGTATTGAACACAGAAATGTGTGCTTTCTCAACCTCATCAAACAACACAACACTGTAAGGCCTCCGCCTCACAGCCTCGGTTAGTTGGCCACCTTCATCGTGTCCAATGTACCTGAAAAGTATTAAGGTCCCGGTGAGTTTTTATACTATTACGATTGAAAAGAAAATGACTCAATGATAACTTCATAATGCAGTTGCACTTACCCAGGTGGAGCACCAATCAGGCGCGAAACAGAATGTTGCTCCATGTACTCCGACATGTCAATTCTCACAAGCAGATTTTCATCATCAAAGAGTTGCTCAGCAAGTGCCTTTGCAAGCTCAGTTTTACCAACACCGGTTGGACCCAAGAATAGAAACGATCCAGTCGGTTGTTGTGGCCGTCCAAGTCCAGCCCTTGACCTCAACACTGCCTCTGCAACCGCATTAACAGCTTGGTCTTGTCCCACTACTCTCCGATGCAACCTCTCAGCAAGCCCAATCAACCTCTCTTTATCATTTTGGCCAAGCCTTGTGACAGGTATGCCAGTCCAACGGCTCACAACTTCCGCAATGTGTTCAGGACCAACAGTCTCAGTTAACATCAAGTTCTCATCAGTGCTTCCTTCAAGCTGAGCTATGGCAGCTTCCACTTCTTGAATACCTCCATATCTCAAATCAGCAGCTCTAGCCAAATCATATCTCCTTTCAGCCTCCTGTAAGGCAAATAAAAGCTCTTCTCGCTTCTGCTTAAGTCTTCGGATCTCATCGATTCTTTCTTTCTCCTTTCTATACTTCATTAACAATGGCTGAAGCTTATCCCTTAGATCATCAAGCTCTTTCTTTACCTGCAAAATTTGAAAATTTTTCAGTCAATACAAGACTAAACAACGAAAAATTTCAGACGGGTATTCTCTGAGTGTGCTTCAGAGACACGATACTTACTTCCACAAGACGAGCTTTGCTAGCTTTGTCCTTCTCTTTTTCAAGAGCATGTAGCTCAACTTCAAGCTGCATTCTCCTCCTTTCAAGGTTATCAATTTCTTCAGGCTGACTATCAAGCTGAACTCTAACATTTGCACATGCCTCGTCAACCAAATCGATGGCCTTGTCAGGAAGATGACGGCCTAGACAACCAAAAACATACAAAAGTTAATACCAAAAGCAATTCACAAAGTCCTATGCGTAATCAACCATGGTTATATCAGCTGCAAACAGTTCATACCTGTAATGTATCGGCTTGACAACTGCGCTGCAACAACAAGAGCCCGGTCCTGAATCCTAACACCATGATGCCCTTCGTATTTCTCTTTCAGGCCTCGAAGGATGTTAATCGTATCGGGTACACTAGGTTCGGCCACATAAACTTGCTGAAACCTTCTCTCAAACGCAGCATCTTTCTCTACATATTTTCTATACTCCTCTAGAGTAGTTGCACCAATGCACCTAAGCTGACCTCTAGCAAGCATTGGCTTGAATAGATTTGCAGCATCCATGGAACCCTCAGTTCTACCAGCACCAAGAACAAGGTGAATTTCATCAATGAAGAGTATAACTTTCCCTTCAGCTTCTTCAACTTCTTTCAAAACAGCTTTTAGTCTCTCCTCAAACTCTCCTCTATACTTAGCCCCAGCAATCAAAGCTCCCATATCCAATGCAATGAGCCTCACATCAGCAAGATTGCTTGGTACATCACCTCTCACAATTCTCTGTGCTAAACCTTCAACCACAGCAGTTTTTCCGACTCCAGGCTCTCCGATAAGAACCGGATTATTCTTCGTCCTCCTTGATAAAATCCGCACCACTCTCCTTATCTCCTCATCTCGGCCAATGACAGGGTCAAGCTTCCCTGCCTGTTCCACAAGGTCTCTACCATAAGTTTTCAACGCCTGGAAGGTAGTGTCCCCAGAGGCACTCTCTACCTTCCTCCCTTCCTTCCCACGAAGCTTTTCAACCTCCGATTTCACTCTTGCCGTGGCAATGCCGGCTTCCTTCAGCAAATCCCCAATTTGGGAATCTTCGAGAAGGCCTAGAATCAACTGATCAACAGCCAAATGAGTGTCTCCTCGAGCTTTTTGTGCCGCTTGGGCTCTGCGGAGCACTTTGATGAGAGTAGTGCTTGCTGGGATTTCATCTGGTGGAGGAGATTGTGATGGAAGTTTCTTCAATGTCTGACTAAATACTCTCTCCACTGACTTTGGAGCATCTTCATTGCCAGCGGCACTGGCAATTGCTTGGCTGAAAATGCCACCAGGTTCTGAGATCAAAGCCACAGCTAGATGGAGTGGTGTAAATTGGGCATGCCCTGCACTCATTGCCAGTTCGTGGGCTGCGGCAATAGTCTCATTGGTCTTGTGTGTGAATTTGTCTGGATTCATCTTTATTTTGCTTCTTCTTAGAAATTAGTACCTACAATACAAACTGAAAAATCCAAATCCAGTTTAAAATCTTCAATCATAGTTTGCCAGAAAAGATATGCTCAGAAACTAAAGCAGAAAACAAACAACAACAAAAAAAATTTCCTACTCATTGTACCAAATTAAATTCACTGGAAATAAAATCTGTAAAGTTTTAGATAGTACTGAGATAAATGTTATACCATTCAAACCTTACTGTCATATGTTGAGCTAAATGTTATACCATTCAAATCTTACTGTCATGAAGCACAACGCAACTGCAAAAAAAAATGTTTTCACTATTTTTCCAGAACTCTTCAAAAGTTAAGAGAAAAAGCAGACATCTACAATTGTTTGATAACCCATTTCGAGCCTTTTGTCTTAAACTAGTCAGAGACTATGAATTAGATCCAAAAATTTTCCGGGAAAAAAATAACAAAAACAAAGAAGAGAGATGCTTTGCTGCTTGATACAAAAATTAGAGTAACACCCATTAAACAAAACAAGCAACACCCATTAAACAAAATAGTTGAACAGAGCCGAAACAAACAAGTTCTTCCGCATAACAGAATCAAAAAAACCTCCATGAAATAAATGAAAGAGAGAAACAGCAAGCGAAAGAGACAGAGACAGAGATAGAGATGGAAAAAATGAACGGCATACCTGTCAAAAACAACGAATTGGAAACTCGTGAAGATCGTTCCTCGGCTTTGATCAAACTAGACTTCAATTGGTGTTTCTGGTTGTGTTTGTGAATGACTAGAGTTTTTCTCTGAGTTTTTGCAACGAAGAGAGCAGAGAGTGGCACCCTTTTGTTAAGCCGAGCAGAGCCATCTGGAAGAGCCCGGACGTTTCATGATCCGTGCTGGAAACTACTAGATGACGCTGCCCATTTTTTTATTTATTTTTTTTAAAGAAATATTTCTATTTTCTATTTTTTACCTTTTTTATTTTAAATTTTTTTATTAATTATTTGTTAAGCATTTTTTTTTATTATGAATTATGTGTTAGGCAAAATTGAATATAAAATTTGGTGCGTCGTAGTAGGGGTGTTCATCGGTTGAAATCCAATTACTTTTAGCAATAACCAAACCAATCCAATGTTGATCGGTTTTTAAATTTTACAATCCAATCCAATCCAATTAAAAGCTCAAATCCAATCCAATCCAATCCGATAGTAATCGGTTTGGATTGGTTGTTTCAATTGGTTTTGGATTGGATTGATTATTAACTAATCCAATCCAATCTTAAACAAGAAAATAACATTGCAAATCAATCCATATTATAACAACATCAACAAAAGTAGCTACATTAGTTGTGTATATTGAAAATTTATTAAGTAGCAATCAGAGGTTAGATGGATGAAAATATCACCTAATTAGGAAATACAGAAACACAAAAACACAGAAGAGAAATACAATTAGTATATTGCCCATGATAATCTTGGTTCTCCAATTAATTCCCTTTCCTGTAGCAGAAATTAAATTTGGATGGTTGGGGCTTAGGGCTTGCGAAATACTAATTGAGTAATTGTGATTTCGAATTAAAATCTATATTAAAAATATATTTAAAAATATTAAAAAAATATTAAAATATATATTAAATAATAAATATATAATACAATTGGATTGGTTTGGTTGTATTTTTTTCTACCCTAAAACCGACAACCGATCCAATGGTATTGGATTTGAAAAATACAAATCCAATCCAATCCAATCACACTGAATTTATCCAATAAAATTGGATTGGATCGGTTTGGATTGGATTGGATTGATTGAATTGATTAATTTTTGAACACCCCTACGTCGTAGCGCCTAGCCGTCATACAGTTTTGCGGCGTAGAGGTGTCGTTGTGGGACACGTGTATTAGATTCTTTCCGTTGAATCAAGCGCGTGATGTCTACCATATTGGAAGATCGCGTTTGTTCACGTTATTCACACGTGTCAAATATGATGGACAGTAGACCATCATATTGAAAGATCGCATTTGTTTACGTGAATCTTTTACACGTGTCAAATTTAATCTTCCTTGTGCGGAATTGGCATGGCTGATGGGTCCCACCCGCCATACACGCCTATATATTATTTATCCGTTTTCATAAATCTTAAATTTCAGTGTTTTTTCATATATCATGTTCTTCAACATTTACCTAATAAAGGAAAATCCAAGATATTCTAAATCTTTTATTCGTTGTATAACCAATAAATAAATATCTAATTTAATTTTTTTCTGGCTAAATAATCTAATTTAAATTATGTAACATTTAAAACATTCACCACTCAATCTCATTTTGTATTTTTTTTTTTTAATATCATCCAATAATTATTAGCATTGTATAATTGGAAAATACAAAGAGCTTGTACTGACTTTGAACTTTAACAAATTTTGCAGGTAAAGAAAGAGCTTGATGATCTAAGAGACAAGATCCAGCCATTGTTAACCGAGACTGCTGGACCTGAACACATTGCCACAAGGCTTGGCCAGGATGACAAAGACAAGTTAATTGCAGTTGCTGAGAGGTTGCATAACAGAGTAGTGGAACATGACCAAGCAGTTGATGCTGCTGGAGAGGCAGTGGCAACCGACTGAGGCTGTGAGGCGGCGGATGCCATACGGTGTTGTGTTGTTTGATGAAGTTGAGAGAAAGCACACATCTCCGTCTCTGTTTGTGTTTGATACTCTTCTGCAAGTTTTGGATGATGGTTGCCTAACTTACACGGCAACTTCTGATCTCGGAGCTGAGCATCTTCTTTCCGGTTTAAAGGGCAATTGCGCGATGCGAAGTTGCTGGTGATCGAGTTACGCAAGAGGCATTTTACACAAACTCCATTAATTCGATCCGTTCACACCTCAACTGCTTCACCTTTCATTGGTGTGTTTTGATAGTTGAGGAAGCACTTCAGGCCAGAGTTGCTCGATTGTGTCGATGATATTGTTTGTGTTCGACCCTCTTTTTCATGAGGGGCTAAAAGAAGGTTGCTAGGTTTCAAATGAAGGACGTTGCAAGCCAGGCTTGCTGAAAGAGGAATTGCTTTGGCAGTGACTGATGCAGCTTTGAACTATGTTTTGTCTGAGAGTTAATGACCCGGCTAGTAGAATGCTTGTGAGGGAAGAGATTGATGAAAACTCAACTGTGTTCATAGTTGCAGGGCCTAATGGGAGTGCCTTGGTCTACAAGATAGGTAAAAATTGTGGGTTTGTCAATGCAGCCACTGGCCGGAAGGCTGAGGTGCATGTTTGATTGAAGTCCCTTATGGAAATAGTAATGCTGCTTAAAAAGTGAAGAAGATTAGGATTGAGGAAACTAATGAGCATTCGTAAGTTTATTATTGGTGTTTGGGATAAAAGAATCTGTAGGAAAAGAAGGAAAAAAATCTGAGGAAACAAATTATTTCAGAAAAATTTCATAAATTCAACTCATTCTCCATGTTACAAATACTTCTCTTGTTGATTATATATATACACAATCTAAAAACTGTTTGAGCTACAATAGCGAAAGCGAACATAAATTTTTTTTATTATCACAAATCTATATAATGAAAATGAACCATAAGAAGAAGATGTGAAAGCCTCTATATACTCTTTGCCGCAATATCACCAGATGCAAAAAAAGACCGCGAAACTGTTGTTTCCTGCTGCAAATAGCAATGGATCCTCTCCACTTCAGTCTTCAGCTCATTGTCAAAATGAAGATGAGGTAATCGATCTTTTTGCTGAAACAATGCAAGCAAATTCATTCAACTAAAACTCAAAAGTTCTTTACCACCATAGAGTTAGCCAAATGAACTTAATCCAACAAATCAACAATTATGAAAAACAAAAAAGCTCATACCTAATCAAATTAAAATCGTAATAAGGCGTAATATTTACTTCAAATTTGCCAAAAAAAATGAAATGGAATCAAACTGTTACTGAAAAGTTTTCTTCGTATTTACACAGTGAAACCAGCGAGAAAAATTAATAGCTTATTGAAAAATCAGTTCTGTATTCTCTAAGGCAGTTCAAGTTCCAACAATGGTGCATTACAATAACCAAATACTATCAAACAATTGATTTCACTTTGAGAGAAACACTCACTTTAACTCATCGCATGAAGTTTCAGTCCTCATCGCTATCATAAACTTTCAGTCGGCGATGATTTGAAGTCTTCCTCCGAGGGGATTCCTCGTCTGATTCAAGCCCCTTGCGTTTGAGACTCCGCCCAGACTCCCTACCCTTTGGCCTCAGCTCCTACAGAATAACCAAGAAACAGGTTAAAATATATCTGTCAGCCCTTGTTAGTCACAGTCCCTAGTGACTTTAACTGGGAACATATATTTTTGCACTTACTGTTGTTTTCATCACATACCATAAGATCCAGACACTAAATTAGGATATCCAATAAATAGTTGCGAGTTTTAGGTGACTTAGATTTGATTTGGTTTAGTTTGATGTTTGATTAGCTTTCCTTAACTAGTTTAGACCAGTTTTATTAGAAACAACGCTTTAATACACAAAATCATAAGGCAAATGCATTTCACTTTCCTTGAGGCAAGGCGTAAACCTCGACATGGTGAGGCAATAACTTAAATACATTTACAAATTAGAACACATAGATAAACAACTTACCATAGCGCTTACAAGTACAATAATGATTAAAGTTCTAAAATAACAATCCAAAGCCCCAACTTAGCATAGTAAAGAGATGAGATTCCTACATTCTCTTTTTACAGCCCTAAATATCATGACCAATCTAATTCATTGAATATGGCATATACAATTCAAGTATACTACTTTTCCCAACCCAATGTACCGACAAACATCATACACGCGGTCAATATCAAACACTAAGTTTTCAGTACGTGGCTATAACCAAAAGGAGCATCATCCAGCTGTTGTATTTTCTGTGAGGTGTATCATTAAATCAAACACTAAGTTTTCAATACGCGGCTATAACCTGAAAAAGCATCATCCAGCTGTTGTATTTTCTGTCAGGTGTATCATTAAATCAAACAATAAGTTTTCAATACATGGCCATAACCCAATGGAGCATCATCCAGCTGTCGTATTTTCTGTCAGGTGTAATAACCACAAGAAACTTGGAAAATAGAAAGTAGGAAAAAAGGGTAGGATGATCTGTTGAATAAAAGGTAGAATGATTTTTTCTATAAGAAGTCTTCATAAAACCCTTCTTTTAAACAAAATGTTGTTGCCATTAAGAAAATATAACTTTTTCACGTTGTTTACGTAAATAAGATTGTTTTTTTTCTCTCAATTCCATAATAAGTTTAAGACAATTTTTATCTAAACAAAAAGCCAAAAATTATGATTTTTTCCTATTTAAAATATTTTACCATGTTAAAAAATAAAAATTCATAAATTATCCTTCCTCCAAGATCCCAAATCAAATGCACCCTCTCTCAAGCTTTATCTCTCTCCCTCACGCTTGTTCATGTTCCTCAGGCTCACCCTCCTCTCATAGTCATGGGCAATTCAATTGCAAACAAAATATAATTGTCCTATCCCACCATATTTACCCAAATTTGATTCCTCTTCTACTTCAACTATGATATTATTCTCCATTTTTGTATTTTTTTTTCACAATGAGAGGTAATTCTAAATGCATTTATGGGAATTTAAGGAGATCCAGAAAGGAAGAAGAAGAAGAAACAAGGAGGAGGAGTCTAGGGAGGTGGCAGAAGAACTTGCAGACCAATAAAATATCCCAGCTCCCTATCCATTCTAATAGCAAGAACCTTCAGTTTTATCGAGAGTTTCCTATCCTTTTGATTCAATATTTTCTTCAATAGATTATGTTGGACTGTCCTAATTCCTGTGTGTTTCTCCAATCTCAAGCCCCTGGTGTTCTATGAGGACCCTCAATCCTATTGGGTTTTAGCATCATCATCATTAGTAAAGAAGAAAGAGCTGTTTTTAGTTTTAACTACAGTTAGATGCTTTATTTTAAGGAATTATTTGTATCAATATATGTAAATGAGTACTTAGAAAATAAAGAGATGTACAAATTGTTGTTTCTGTAAGTACATTTTTATTGTAAAACTTCAGCAACGAAAGGAAAAAATACAATAAACTAAAATTCAGATTAAAAATATCATTCTATATAATCGGTAATTTAAGTCCTAGCCCTAGTATATTTTAAATATTTAGAGAAGTAGATTCAAGTCATAACAAGTAGCAGTTGTCATATAAATTTCAAAATGTTAATTTTCAGACCTTTTATAACATGTAAAAGCAAACTTAAACATATCTCTACATCTTATAATAAAAGAACCAAACAAAAATTTAAAACTTATGCATGAAGGTTCATAATAGATTTAAGTAGTATTCAAGTTATTCAGATTTAAGATAAAAAAAAAAAAACCACCTAAGCCTATTTCCTGTCTAGAGTCACAGCTGAGATACTACAGGTTGAAACAAATGAAAGACTAAGCAACATCAGTTTAAAATCACTTTGAGGGGGAATCAGAAAGAAAAGGGACAAACCTCAGCCTCCTCCTCCTCAGATGCTTCATTCGCTTCTGCTTCTTCTTCATGTTCTTCTTCCTCCTCCTCTTCCTCTTCTTCATAATCCAACTCTGGCTCCTCCATCCTTCTGCGTGGAGGAGACCTGTCCTCTTCTTCCCCATCACTTTCATACTCTGACTCACCTCTCTCGCTGTCAGAGAAGTCCACCGGACGCTTAGATGATTTGGCAGTTTGCAAGGATGCCTTCCGAGAGACGTCTTTGGTTCCCTGTGACTAGAGTTCAAAGGGCAAACACTTTAGCTAACTACAATAATTTTCATACCGGAATGAAGGTAATGTACTTGGAGTCATAAGACCTTCTTAGCATTCAAAATGCGTTTCTCTGCTCGAGCTTCAACTTCCAGGTCTTCATCAAAGCGGTGATGAGAACGACGAGAATCATAATAATCTGTTTCATCATCCTAAACAAGAAGTGGACAATCAAGAGATAAAATTCAGTTTGAATAAATGGTCATATAAACAACAGTTAAGAAAACATACATCTAGAAAACTATAGCCTCTTCAACATCAAACCCACTCCCCCCCAACCCCCAAAAAATAAAAAAATGTAAAAAGTAAATAAATAAAAGGCATTCTTGTAAAATAAAATACTGAAGCAGTCCGATTAATTAAAGCACGTTGCAGAGATACACAGATTAACACCATTCTCCCTACCTCATCGAGTGCATCTTCCAAGAATGCAGGCGAGAGTTGGCGCCTTCTGTCCACAGTAGGTGTATATTTCCGGCTCACCTTTTCCCTCTTCCGGTTGAGGAGTAAATTAGCTCTGATATTTTGGCTTTCAGCCTACAACACCAATGAAAAGTAGATCTGTAATTCTGTGACACTACACCAAACTCATCAGTAAATTCTGCAACCAGTTACCTTTTCTTTCTCCTCCTTTTCCCTCTCAGGATCAATATCCGTAACACAGTTCTTAACCTTGTACACTTTTTTGTGTCGCGAATCAACAAGAGCAGTCAACAATCTATGAGAATTTGATGACAACGATGACGGCATAAACCTCATCTTTCTCAAAAGCCTTCCTTGCGATTGGAGGATTCCCTGCAAGAATAATATGTAAGGTTTCAGGAACAACTTCCACATAAAGACTAGTTTCCGTAAATAAAATATGACAATAACTCTGCTCCACCTTGTCAATAGAGGAAAGAAACTCAATTACCCCATTATGTCTCATTATTATAAGTTTATAATTACCAACTTGGTGGGAAAATCAAAGCCATATCACTCGTTTGGAATGAAGACTTTTCAATAGCTAAGGTCCATTCCTGCTACCCACTATGAAATTGACACAAAATTAGATCTTGTATGTGTGATGAACAAGTCCAGAACTGAAAAGCCATAGTCCTTTTTATTCTCAAATACCAAGTTCTCCAGAAAATCTAGTTCCTTGAATTAAATTCAGATTCTAGAACAGTAAAAGCAGCTTGAATAAATATCCAAAAGCTTTACCTTCTAATGCACTGGAGGAAACGAAGAACTTACATGATAAACAAATAAACTTTGTACAGGATAGGATCAATTATAAATACCTATAATTGGAGGTCAAACACTACCGCCTTACTGGAGATTATCAAGAAAGAAGACCATGAAAACTATTACTATTCTAATAATAAGAGAAAACTAAACGTGTTTACAGATGCCGAGACAGCAATCAAGAGTAGAATTTGCAGTCCCACTCCCTTCCCCTCACAAAAATAAAAGGTTGGGTTGAATAAATAAATAATGCAGGCACACCAAGTGGTTTTAGAGAAGGCTACAGAAACAACCCAAATATAACATTTGATACACCATACCACATGTATTTTGAGAAAATTGGCATGGAAGAACAACCAAAAATTAAAAACTTGATCTGATGGTAATCAGCCCAAAGAAAATATTACCCAAAAATATTAGAAGCAAATCATTACTTTATAAAAGTTTAATGGTTCAAATAAACAAGCCAGAAAACAGAAGAAATGAAAAAAAGTGACATTTATCATGGTAGGTATTTATTCATGGTTCTCTTGAAACCATATTACAGGTTGGTCAGATTTCATAGAAGAAGAAATAAATGATCAACATAAAACACACAAACAAATGTAATCAGAAACTTCAACATATTTGGAAAATCACCTTTTGGTGTCTGAGAAAAAGATGTGCTTGATCATGTTGTGCATCTTGCACGGATATATCTAAAACTTCGTTCCCAATTAACAACTGCAAACTGCCATCCGACCATCTCACAAAGCGAGCATTGCTTTCACGCTACAAAACCAAAAGAAAATGAAGAAACACTCAGTAAATGACATTTGAGCAAAATGTTAAATTAGAAGAATAAATGATTTAGTAGTGAATTTGAAGCAGACTTGACTTGTAAAACCAGAAAAATAATAAAAATTCAAAATCCCAACAAAAAAGAACACTTTGAGATGTAAAAGGTTCAATAATTACTACAAGCAAGTGCTGTCCTAAGTCTAAAAAATTCATCTTCAACAATCAACAATGTGCAAAAGATAAGATATATTCTGCTATCAACTAAGCATACTCTAAAATAATTTTTCACATCCACAATTTTGATATAAGTAACCTCAACACCTCATTAAATAATAAATACTAATAATGTCAGGAATCTAAAATCAAAACCTCAGTGGATTATAGATATTATCAAATCAGCTGTATATTTCATGCAGATGGTTAATCATAAATTTGCACAAAGATTTTGGTTCATTATATACCCATATTACATCACAATCACATAAAAAAAAAAAAGCGGGTAGGATAAAGATAAATCAAGCTTAAGTACTCATTTATCACACACACGAACCCATGATCTTTATATTTTTTTGACTTATATTAATGACCTAATGACCCAATTTCAATGGACAACAGGCTATCAAATTCACATCCAAAAAGAAGATCTCCATTGCATAACATGTCACAGAGTAAATATTAAACCTGAGTGTGTTAAGGACTCAGCAAATTATAATTCAATTATTTATCTACTGTGTGACACAGCCAAACAAAGCAGATATCATTGTCATGGATGCACGCTGCTTTTGTGTTCAATCATAACCAAAATAAAAAGATACACCAACAAAAGTGCATCCTACAAGAGAGCAAAAAGTAAAAGAGACAGGAAAGCAAGAAATAACAATGTCCCACAACATGCATGGAGAAATTCATGCGTCCTTGAACATGTATAACAAAATAAAACAAGTGTAATTACTTACAGAGGTTGTACCATCCGGATTCCTAACAGTCCTCCAGCGTACAATATTATTTTCCAAGCGTATACGTTTCTTAGATCCAGATTCATCAGTCACAAATGTATCTTCCTCCACATATGTCTTAGGATCAAATGGCTTTGGATCTATGCCCATGATATTAGAAACTTTAATCATGTTCATCTACAACAAATACAATTTTACAATCAAAAGTCTGGGTTAAGCTAAGAAATTGAAATATGAATGAACTTTAAGTTTCCCAGAAATCTGAAGGGCAAAGTTAGAGTAATGGACATCAAATCAATTACTACACACTGTGAAAGATACCCAAAATTGTAAAATATAATGAATAAGCAAAAAGAAATTATTGTTGTAAGAAAAAAGAATATAATAACACTTTGTTGATGCATTATAAAGCAAGTACACATAAACAAAATGCTTAATCTATTATGACAAGGGAACCATTTCATATTAGACACCACTACTTCATTACCCATTCTGTAGCCTTCACTAAATGAATATATTCAAATTTTTATTTTTGGCTCCCAAAACATAAATATAGAGATTACCTTCTAAACTCAGATTTAGATATTAAATGTTCCTCTCTATTTTTTTTCTTTGTTTTTAATCTGGCACACAATTTGCATAACTTCTTGCAAAATATGTAACTGAACATTACCTTCTACATCATTAAATCATGCAAAAGTGATCACAATTTAAATATAGATTATTATTGTTGACTCAAGCAGCAGAGAATCATAAACAGTATCACCTTCCAGATATATATAGCATAAGAAAATGATATATCCAGTTAAAGTGGTCTTAGAACCCCTTGAAGCAACACGATTTAATAAATTAAATGGCAGAATAAAGAAAATGATACCTTTTCTGGCCTAGCAGGAGGTGGCTGCAATGGAATCTCTAGCTCCACTGGGGGACCAACTGGCTTCTCTTTAGCTTTCACCTCAATATTTTCCTCTTCTGATTCATAGCGAACATCTTCATCAGGCAATACATCTTCTGGTCTTGGACTCTTCTCGTAACTTCCTTCTTCTTCCAGAGGGGATCTCTAAGGCAGAAAAGCATCTCAAATCATCATTAAAATCATAACTCTAAGATGTTGATCGCATCAATGAACGCAAGATCAAGTCTATAAGTTTTATGGGGGAAAAGAAAAAGAAAAAATCTCACATTAGAATCATGCTCAATATCATTCTGAATGGCATAATCTGCAGGTTCTTCTTCTTCTTCATCAGAGTCACCAAATACATTACGCACGGCAGCAGTAGGTGCAACAAGATCCTTCTCCTCTTCAGGGAATCCACTAACAAGAAATCAACTTCCCCCATTAACAGTCAAACTAGCAAGCTGGCTTATTGCAAGCAAAAGTACATACAAGAAGCTGATAGTGGGTTGCTACCTTTACTTCTTTTGTCTCAATAGTCAATATAGATATGCCATTGCAATTGACAAAACTCAATAGCCAATATAGAAATTCCATAGCAGTTGATGGAAAAACCATGCACAGCCAATCAATGAAATACGACATAGCATATTAATGACAAGAAACAATACGGTTCCGTAGCATTTAATTAATTTTCCAAAAAGGAATCATCCATTATTAGGCCTTAAAAATATAATGCTTTTTAGTATCTAACGCAACCTTAGAACCAAAATTTCACTTGTCATACAAAAAAAATAAGAAACATATAAAAACTGTATATAAAAAGTGCACAGTGAAAATACTAAGTGGTGGAAGCATAAGCACAAGCTAATATGACTTAACCAGGTATTTTGCACCCACAAGTTATTTTTTTCTCAAAAAAACAAAAATAAAGAACTTATTTTTGGAAAAGCGGCAGGTCCAAGTCAAAAAGGATCTCTCATTAACAAACATAATAGTCCTGATTTATTTTCAACTTTCACTGTTAAAGTTCCACATACATAAATATCTTTTTCATTGATTGTCAGTAATAATTTATGGTTTCCCAATCACAAACATGCTGTTATATTCATCAGCAAGACGGATAGAGAGAGAGAGAGAGAGAGAGAGAGAGATTTACCTTGGACTTCTAGCTTGATCAACCCCATCATCTTCATTGTCAGGGTAATGGTTTTCCTCAGACCTCTCAGATCCACTTTCAATGACATTGCGCCTCCTGCTTGTTAACTCTTCTTTCTCATCACTGTCTGTATATTTTCCTTCACTTTCTTCTCTTTGATCAGCTACTTCTACTTCTTGTGAACTTTGATCTCTTTCAACCTCACTTTCTCCAACAGGATCAGGATCTACATCACGCAACTCTCCTTCACTCTCAATTTCTGCCTCTCCCTGCCCCTCTACTTCACCTTCACCCTCAGGCTCCAGCCCTCCTTCTCCTTCATCCTGTAATAAAACAAACCATCACTAGCTATAATTATAAAATAGGGCACCTAGTCATACATGTAGTATTTCAGAAAATTAAAGATCGAGGCAGGTCTACTAAGTTAGAAGGCATTGCTTCAGCATATTCATAACCGAAGAAAGCACACGCACAGAAATTCCTCAGACCACTGCAAAACTTATCACTACTGGAAAATTTTGCAAACCTCTCACTTTGTTCACAACCAAATCTATCCTAATAACAACACAGTGTACAACACAAAATATTTCCACACCTTCTTCAGCTCTAAAGCCAAAGTGTTTTTTGATGTCTATTATGTCATATGAAATAAGAAAAGCTAAAGGTAAATTAAAAACCTGGGACGGTTTAATTTGTTGCCAATACTTAATTTGACTAATAGGTATATTTGGGAGGAAAAAAAAAAACACAAAGAACTTTAGTCCATAGGAACTATTAGATATACAATCGTAGTATTATTGACAAATACGTAAAAGTGTCATATACCCATATCACATTCTTCACTTCTGAACGAAAAAGTTGAATTATAAGTTACAATTCACTAACCCGAAAGCGGATACAATCAAATCCTCAAGACAATACATTTACTCCGACTTAATATACACACATGTATAATTCAACAAAAACAACTCGCAATGATCAAGAATAAAATTTCCAGACGCTAAAAACCCATACATGCAAAGAAAACTGAAGGACCCCAAATGAATCGCCTATATTAAACATTACTATTAAGCATTCCAGCTAGTACGCAATTTCCATTATAGAGGAAAAAAAAGAAAAGAAAACAGAATAGAGTATTACAGAGGCAAAATTGGGTTGGGGATTGGACTCGTGCTCGGAATCGACCTCCTCCTCTTCTTCGGATTGATCGCCGAACAGGTTTTGCATCATCTGATGCCTCTTCTCCTCTCCCCCCATCTCTCTCTGTGCGTGTGTCTCTCACTGACTCTATGCCTCTGTGAATTAGCCTGTAGCCGTTATGCGTAGGTCGGACGGATCTGACTCTCTCTCTACCAACCCACTGTTTTTGTTCTCTCTCTCTCCCTGTCTGGTTTTATTTTATGTTTATAAAGCAATTAAAAAACAAATTATTTTGAAAATAATTTTAAAAGAGACACCTAAGCTGTCCTACATGCAAATTAACACTTAGCACAGCATTTAGCTTTTTTAGTGTGTCATTTAATTGCATTATTTTTTCTTACTTTTTTTTTTTTTTTACATTATCTTTCAATGTCAGTCAAATGTTTAATGCAAAATTGTTATTGTACTCATTTCACATAAAAAAAAAAATTGTACTAATTTTACACTACTTCATAAAAAGAAAATATGGATTATATATAAGAAAATGTTCAAAAATTGTAATATTTTAACTTTTATTTTACCTCCAATAATTTTTCTTTTTGATAATAAATATACCTCCAATAATATTACAGAAAAAGCCACAACCTTTAATAATTAATTATAACAATAAAGTCGAACTTTAACCTTAATAATTAAATGTAATAATAAAGACGTTTAGGTGTAAAATATCAAATTGATTCCGACACCCACACTTGACACTTGGACTATATTTTATTGTAATTTTGTTTAGATTTCTTCAACATCTTATAATTTTTTTTCCCTTTATTTTTTTTAATTAAACTTTTTCCTTTATATTAAATATTGTTTTGCAGTATAAATTTGGGGCGACGGTTATTACGCGCTATTTATTTATTATATTATAATTTTTTTTTTTGTCGTGAATTTCTCACGCGATCTCACTCCTCTGTCTGAGCTACAAGACGCCAATTTCCCTTCTCCGATTCGTCATTCATCGGTCAGATAGTCTCAGAGGATCCGTTTGGAGCTTCAATTGGTGCCTCTCGTCGTCACTGTGAGTTCTTACACTCCTTTCTCAAAAATCTGTAATTTTTCTCTCTGCGTTGCGTTTGTGTGGCAAAATAAAATCTGTTCTACGGTTTTTAGTCTTGTATGGACCGGGAAGCTCCGTCGTAGCTTGTAGAATTGAAAACTACGGTATTTTTGCTTTCATTCTTATGTGTTTTGAAATAAATTAGGCATTTGGGAAATATGGAATTTTGCTGCTATGGGCACCTGTTTGGTTGCTCAGAAAATTGATAAGAAAATAAAAATTTGGGTATCTGATTGACTGTTCTCTCATTTATTTGCCTTTCGGCTATTAAGATTTTGACTGAGGGCTATGCTTTATACCAGGCTTAGTTTTCACCTCAAGTTCCTTTCTTTGTCTTTGCTTCGTTTCCTGGGTTATAGATAATAAAATGTGTGATATTTAAATTTCGATCTTCTTCCATTGCATACATGCCTTGGCTAATCAGTTGGAGCAAAAGTTAATATTGTCAGATTTGTGCTGGGATTTTATTGTGAAATAGAAAGAATGAAGGCATAAAGTGGGAATTTTTTTTTTGAATGGTGTTCAATCAATGCATTTGCTTTTAGAGCTTAATTGTTTTTACATATAGCAAGAAGGTGATTAAAATTATAAAGCAACGATTTTGCTCTCAAGTTATAGAATAATGATAATAGGAGCTAGTAAGAAGAATTTAAACTTTCTTGAACATGAGCAAGTTATTGCTTGTACTGATTCTAGTAAGAATTTGCGTGTTTGGGTTGGTTTTCCATTCTAATGGTATTTTTGCTTTCTGTTGTAAGAGTTGGTCACCTTTTTGAAGTTTATACATGTTAGAAGAAAACAATTTTCACTCCTTGGTGCCACCGCATTCTCTGAGTTCCATTATTTTTACTGAAATTTATGCTTGCTGGAAGAAAACAATTTTCATTCCTTGCTTCTGGGGCAGTAGTTCTGTGAGTTCCATTATTACTACTGAAATTTATACATGTTAGAAGAAAACAATTTTAATTCCTTGCTGCTAAGGCAATGGTTCTATGAGTTCAATTATTGGTACTTCATTTTCAACAAACCAATATAAAGGATTTTTTATATATCCCAATTTTAGCGATACACCTAATAGATTTATGTAAATATTTGCATAGCTTTACATCAATCGTCGGGGTTTTTAACTGCTTTAATGAAGAACCTATAAATTTGCACATTAACAGACTTGATTAAAAGTGATGAGAATAGATAAATCACTTAATCATGCACACAATTTTTAACTTTCAAGCTACAGTTACATGGTTGTTGGTAGATCACTATTATTTCATTGTTTAGTATATATGAAGAGTCATTGTCATTTGTAGACACATTACTCCAAAACATCTGATGGTTTCTTGCTTTAATTTGATTAAAATGTTTACAGTTCTCAACTTACAAAAAAATGCAGTGTGATAATTCATCCACCGAGGGACAAAAATTTCAAGTCCGAAAGTTGGATATCTCTGACAAGAGCAAGGGTTTCATAGAGCTGCTGCAGCAGCTAACTGTTTGTGATTCTGTATCTGACAAGGAATTCAAAGACAGGTTTCAAGAGCTCAGCTCCCTTGGAGATGACCATGTTGTTTGCGTTATAGAAGATAGTCAGTCTGGGAAGATTATTGCCACTGGTAGTGTGTTCATTGAAAAAAAGTTTATAAGGAATTGTGGCAAAGTTGGTCATATTGAAGATGTTGTGGTTGATTCTAATGCTCGTGGAAAGCAATTAGGGAAGAAAATAATTGCTTTCCTCTCAGATCATGCTCGTTCTATGGGGTGTTATAAGGTAATTCTTGACTGTAGTAGTGAGAACAAAACATTCTATGAAAAATGTGGCTTCAAGCAGAAAGAAATTCAGATGGTAATGTATTTCACTTGATAATATTTACTATCATTTTTTCTCTAACAGAAGATTCATATATAGTTTCCGATTGGAGGCTATCTTTTGGGTTTCTTTTCAGAGACAATAAAAGCCTATGCGCAATGCATTACCATTTTGTTGCTTCAAAAATATTATTTATTTATTTATTTATTGTTTTTTTGTTTTTTTGTTTTTTATCAATGCTTTTAAGCAAACAATGGACAAGAGATTAAAATATATGAATGTTAAAACAATATAGAGAGGTTTTGATGGAGTGGCGAATGAAGTTTGCCCATTTCACTTTCTCTTTTTTGTTTTCTCGAAATATATGCATTAGCAACCATCATTTTGAGACTCAAAACCTCTGGCTTTACCAATTCAAGAGTGCTCGTTCCCAAAGGTTGTGGATGTGTCTTAAGTCGTATTCCTCAATATATTATTTCATATTTTGTCTATTAATAGATGATAAGTAAATTCGGTTTACTATTTTATGGGTTAATGCACATGCCATGTTGCCAATAAAGTTTTCTCAAATAGGTCAAATTATATTTTAAGTTGTTGAAATACAAATATGTAAAATGAGTTTGGTTTGAACTATTTCTATATGTTAAAAAATTTTAGCTAAGCTTAAATAATTTGAGTAGTCAACTCGTGTAATAAATTAATGGCATGGCGGTGTCAAGATTTTGTCCTACTTAATTTTATTTGTGTTATTATTTAGTATTATTTTAAAATTGTAGATTTAATTGTGGTTTCAAAAATAATTTTAAAAACCATTTTGTATTATGGTCATTTTATACTGTTGAGTGTTGAGGGACTATGGTCTATATAAATTAGCATGAATGGTTTATCAAATCAAAGACCAAGTTTGAGGTTTTTTTTAACCCCACAAAAAAAAAAGACAAAATATAAATATTATATTTTTTCAAGTATACAACAACACACACATTGGATACAATTACAAATTTTTTTTCATTAGATATATTAACAAAATAACTGATGAAATAAGCTTCATGACGGTGCAATCACTTTTTTCTTAAAAACGTACAGAACAAATTATTTTTTTTTTAACCAAAAAAAATAAATTTGTTTTATTTGGCTTTTAAAATTAACTTTAAAGACAAATATAATTGTTACCGAGGGAAAATGTAATCAAAAGAAAAAAATAAAATAAAAGGAAAAACTTAAGGCGGGATCCAACACATATCTGCCACGTGTCATGATTTAATTGCTTGTGGATCTAATCCCTCTCTCTACCTTCCCTCAACAACTCTCTCCGCACACCGCCCTTTCTTCTAAACCCACTCGAAACGCCTCCCTTTCAACCGAGAGCACCCACCTCCATCAGCTTCGGATCCGAACCACTCTCCTTCGTTACCCGAGCCTTAGTCTCGGTCCGAACCTCAGTTTTGTTGCCCAGTTCGTTGAAAATTTCGCACTATTTCGATCACTTTATCTCCCTCTCTTTCTCTCTCTGTGAGCTCCAAGACGCCCATTCCTTTCTCCGATTCGAACCCTAACGCTTCGCCATCAGACAGTCTCGGAGGATCGGTTTCCAGCTTCAATGGACGCCTCTCGACGTCACTGTGAGTTCTCACCTTCTTTGTCTCTCCTAAAGTAACCCTAATTTTCTCTCTCTCTGAGAAGCATTTTGTATTGCAAAAACAAATCCATGCTAGGGTTTTGGTCTTTAAGGGCTGGGCAGCTCCGTCGCAGTTTGTAGAGTTGGAATTATTGTATATTATTTTCGATCTTATGTATTTTGAAATAAATGCGAGATTTTGGGAAAGGGAATTTGCGGCTCTGGTCTATGTTTGGTTGCTCATGAAATGGATAAGAAGAAAAGTAGTTGGCTTTTGGATTCTTGGTGTTCTAGACCAGGCTTAGTTTAGTGTCTCTGTTTCTTACCACTCCTATTTCCAACTCAACGTTTTTTATTTTTACTTCATTTCCAGGGTTTTAAATAAGAAAATGACTGACATTCAAATTATAATTTTCCCCCATAGCATACAGTTCTTTGTAACCAGCTGTTGGAAGACTTAATATATCAGATTTGTGTTGGTTGTTTGATAACGGGATGGAAAGAAAGATAAGAAGATATGATGTGCTGGTTGCTTAATAAAGTGTCTGAGACTGGGATGCTATGTAGGATAGCTGAAGTATATCTTACACTAGTTCATTACTCTCATATGTAAAGTTTTCATCAGGGGTATGCTAGGATTTGTGCAGTATTTAGAGTTTAGTGGGGTCAATATGCAAGCAATGTTTATTTTTGGTTAACCTTTTCCAGTTAGATACTATGGAGTCCAGAGAATCTTGTAAATCATACATTCCCTTTTATGTTTGTGTTTCTGATAGTTTTGGTACAATATTCTAATGTGCTCCTATCTGAATCCTGGAAATTTGATCATAAGAATAAATTGGGCCTTTGTGGATTAGCAAGCAGAGTTGAAGTTGTTGGTTGATGTTGATCCATAGTTTTTTTTTTCCTCTCTATTTTCATTATTATCATTGTGCTTGTTCATAGAATTAAATTTACCTCGAAATGAATACTGTTTTAGGTGACACAAAGGACTATTTATATTAGGCTGCAATGTAATAAAAGAAACTAATAGAGAAGACAACTGTAATTTCAGTGCATATAATGTGTATCTGATGGTGGCAATAGGGAAGAAATAAATGTTTTTAGCTATTTTTGGACAAGGATATTTGTACTTATTTTTATAATGTGTTTGCTCATGAATGTTTGGAAAGGCTTATGTTTTTAAAAGTGTTTTAGCAACGTGGTCTCCTAGCTATTACTTTTGAATATGTTGAATGGCCTCTATTGCCTCAATATTCTGGTTGGAAAATGAGAAAACTCATGGATGCATAATGATATGAAGACCACAGATTACGTTGTTGGAGGTGAAAATTTGAATCAAGATACAAGGAGTAGAAGAATCTGGCTTCTCATGGTAGAATTGATGTAGTGCAGCCTATGAGAAATCAATAACCATGTCTTTTAACATCTTTGTTTTTTGAAGTTTTAATTTTTGTTTATATATGAACATAGCCTCCTGGGAATAGCTAGAGTGTGTAAATTTTCTGCAGTTCTTTCAAATTCAGGCCTTGATTTATGAATTTTGTATGTTAGGGAGGTTTATAAAAAGCTGATACCATGCTCTATTTGTTTTCAATGTTTCTTGCTTCTAGTTTCTATAAACTTTGGTTATTAGAAGTGAGTACCTCTGTCCATTCCCAGAACTCTTTCTTTATTGATTTCTGACATTTTCTATGAAGATTTTTCCCTTTGCTGTGCTTTTTGGAAATTTTCAATTCTTGTGGTGGTTGACCTTTCTGTTCAATTCTTGTGATTTTCAATATGTTGCAGTGATTTACATGTTTAATAATTCACACGATTGTGCACAGATGAATGAGTCATAAATTACAAATTCCTGAGCGTCATTGGTGTCACAACCACCCTATTATATTAGTCGAAAACTAATTATATTACTGGCGGCTTGACAACATGTCTTTTGGATTTCAACTCTCTTAGTTTTGTACTGCCTTTATTGTTATCTTATTTGGTGCATTGGCATGGTTGTATGCAGGATTATTTCTTTGGATCTGGAACATGGCAGTTGCAGAAACAATTAAATGACTGCAGTGAGGATTGTAATTTAAGATAACTTTGTATTGTTGTATGGTCTGATATTAACTCTCGTATATGGTAAAACATTGAACATTATTCAAATTTCTGTAGGTAGGATTTACTCCTTGCAAAAGCTGCTGAAATTCTGTGGTCTAGATTATCTATGCCTGGCAACGAAGTCGGAGACAGGGTCCACAATTTCTTTGGCCAAGAAAACTTGTCACAGGGACAGCATCGTTCCCAGAACATTGATGGCAACTGGCCAGGGTTAAGTAACAATCTATGGGGCCAGAGACAGATTGGTCCTCCATTTATTTCTAATTTAAAGAATTACAGTGTACAGCAACCAGGTATCAATGGTTAGCCTCTTTTTTGGTTTTATTTCTATTTTTTCTATGAAGCAATCTACAGTTATGATTTTGGTATAGTTTGAAGTGCCACTACCTTGTATTAAACGTCTCTGTTGGCACAAGCAGATTCTGAGAGAGGTCATGGGAGTCAATCTTCACATATGCCTCATGGTTTGAACTTCACACAATCAAATCTGAAGCCTGAGCTTGGCAGGGTTCCGTCTCAAAACCAACAGCCAACTCTGAATGGCTATGTACATGGGCATCAAATGTTACAGACAAGGCAGAATGAAACAAACTTTTTGGGAATGGATACAGAATCTGATCGGCATAATTTAACGTCAAGGGGCTTGTCTGTTGAGTCTTTTAGAGGAAATGGACTGGAACATAGTAAAAAAAATTCAGCTAGGTTGGAAACTTCTGAATCTCCTGTTAGTTTTGATTTTTTTGGAGGTCAACAACAAATGAGTGGCCAGCATCTAGGCATGATGCAATCTTTGCCAAGGCAGCAATCAGGGATAAATGACATGCAGCTACTACAACGACATGTTATGCTCACACAATTTCAAGAATTTCAGAGGCAGCAACAACTCCAACAATTAGAAGCAAGACAACAGAGTTTTGCAAATCAGGTTTCTCCCATTCCAAAACAGGCTGCTGTTAGTCATTCCTCAGGGATGATCAATGGTGTTCCCATCAATGAGTCATCTAACAATGTCTGGCAGCCTGAGCTTATGGCAGGCAATGCAAACTGGCTGCAGCGTGGTATGTCTCCTGTTATGCAAGGTCCCTCTGGTGGAAATATGTTTTCTCCTGAGCAAGGCCAGACACTGCGCATGATGGGTATGATACCTCAACAGGCTGATCAATCTCTTTATGGGGTTCCAATATCTAGCACAAGTGGCACAGCTGGTCCATATTCTCATATGGAAATGGATAAGCCTGCAATGCAGCAGATTTCAGCCAATAATAATTCCTTTACAGGTAATCCATATGCTGTATTTCCTGATCAGGTTAGCATGCAAGGTGGAACTCAAGCTCCTAGACAGGACATTCAAGGGAAAAATACATTTGTGCCTGGTATTGGTCAAAGTTTGAGCAGTGGATTTAATTTGGAAAATTTGCAGCAAGTGAATCCCCAGCAAAGATGTGCATCTGTGCAGGAATTGCAAGGGAGGCAAGCGGTAGCAGGATCATCAGAATCATCCCAGGAGAAAGCTTTTATGCAAGTTACATCCTCACAGAGTGTGGCTACTCTAGATCCAACTGAAGAGAAGATTTTGTTTGGTTCTGATGACAATCTGTGGGATGCCTTTGGTGGGAACACCAATACGGGCATGGGAGGTTATAATATGTTGGATGGTGCAGATTGTTTTAGTGGATATCCTTCTATTCAAAGTGGGAGTTGGAGTGCTCTTATGCAGTCTGCTGTTGCAGAAACTTCAAGTGGTGATACAGGGCTACAAGAACAATGGTGTGGCCCCAGCTTTCATAATCCTGAACCTCCAACGGGGAATAAGCAGTCATCTACTGTCAGTGATGGTGGCAAACAACAAGTTTGGCCTGAGAACAACTTGCAACCTGCTTCTGCTCTAAATTCCAGATCATCTCCCCTCGTAGTTGATGCCAATAGGTCTAATTCAAGTGTTAATTGTACTACTATTCCAGAATTTCAGCAGTCAGGACTCAAAACTTCACAAGGACGGGGTGATATATTGCAATCTGATTCTTCTCAAAAATTTGTTCCACAGTTCTCAGATCAAGTTGGTAAATGGTCAGATTGTGGCCCTCTACAGAGGCCAACTGTGGAAGGTGGTCATACTTATGGAAACGTCAGTAATTCACCTGGTGTAGAAACAAATATGAATAGCATTTCTGGCTCTTGGGCACGTCAACAGAGCATATCTTCGTATAATAGTGATGGCCAACCCAACAGGTCAAATGGTTGGAACTTTATTGAATCCATGTCAGCAGATGGTGGTGATAGTTTTAGAAGCCATGAAAAGAAAAACTTATCGCAAACTGCTCAGAGTAGTGATTTGAAGAGAGGAGTGCATGAGGAAATTGGTCATGCTGCAGGCATATGGCAGACTGATTCTATTCCAAACTCGGATGCTGAGCTTGAACACGCAAAATCTGCTGTAGGAAGGTCTCAAGCAGGGAGGGAGAGTTCAAGTATAAATAATTCTGCAGTATCAAATTCCAGTACCATGCGATCCAAGGATAGCAAGCAACAGCTTCCAAATAGTCATAAACTTGATATCTGGAAAACAGTTGATTCGTCAATGAACTCTAAAGGGGGTGAGGTTTTGAGAAAGAATCATCATTACCTGGATAAGGGTCCTCAAATTTTAGAGTCATCAGGGAACAATTGCTTGGACAATGGTGCGGTTGAAATGAATGAAACAGAGAACTCTAATAAAAAAGAGAACTCTAGTGACAGTTTTCGCTCTAACGTGCTCCATCATACCTCTACTGGTGGTTTGAGGGAAAATGTTTGGTCAGATGCTGGTGATTCACGTACTTTACCTGGAAGCAAACAAAAATTGTCTGGTAATGCCAGTCGGAAAACCCCTGGAACTCGTAAATTTCAGTATCATCCGATGGGAGATGTTGATGTAGATGCTGAAGCTTCGAATGGAACAAAACAGATACATTCACTGAATATGCCTCATCAGGTTGCTCGTGGATTAAAAGGTCATGACCAAGGGAATTTTGGGCAGTCAAAATTTGTTGGTTACCCCAACAAAAGTTCCATGGAAATGGAAAAGGTAATCAATAGGTCTTACTATATTAGATAAGGATATTGTTGTTTTATTTGAAATGTTGGTGTTATGAATACATATGTATTTCCCTTGAAGGCTTTATATAAACTGAAAATCTTGTTGACATCTATTTTCAGGTGCGATTATCTGGTCAGGGAGAAATAAAAGGTTTTGATGAAATAACTTCAAAAAATATGTTTCCAGGTTTTGTACCAAATACATCTGCTCCATTTGACAGAGGCGTTGGAAATTATACCCCAAACAAGGCTGCACCATCGAGGTAATCAAATGCTTATCTATTGTTGGTTTAGTTGATATCATATGCTCAGTGATCTTATTGTTGGATTATTTTTCGTGATGTATTTTGATCAAAGTGCTAGTCAACTTACAATGTTGGATGCCATCTGAAATATTTGCCTGTAGTGTATTCTTTAAGATTTTGTTTTATGTAAACTTATGGTGGGTTCTGAAGGAGACTGCTTAGCTTATGCTAATAATTCAAGTATTAACTTTTGGAAGGCCTGCTCAAATGTTGACTATCTAATGATTACTTCAATATTTTCTCTAACTTTCTTAGATTGTCATCTTGTAGATTTAGTTGCTTCCGGATTAAGGTTTCTTGTGTATTGCCTGTGTGCTTACTGTATTGCACTTTTATTTTTCCTGTAAGAATTGTATTAAAAGAATATTTGAAGTGGCCAGTGTCATTGTGGGTATCTAATGCAAACTTAAGCAATGATTGAGTTGAATTCTGGGCATTGATTATTTCAATTTATTGCAGTCAACATATGCTTGAGCTTCTTCACAAGGTGGATCATCAAAGGGAGCATGGCCCTACTTCACATTTAAGCTCTTCTGACCACAATACTTTCTCCGAGATTCCCGAGGCAGAAAATTCTGACGGATCTGTTGGTCACATTCAGCGAAATCAGTCACCTGCTTCTCAATGTTTCGGTTTACAGTTGGCCCCTCCATCTCAACGTCCACCTGTTGCAGACCACAACTTATCTTCTCAGAGCACCTCACAAACAGTTCATGGTTCAACTCATGTCACTTCTGAAATAAAAGAAAAGGGTCATTCACGGTTGACTTCCACAGCATCAATTCCGCCCTTGCCCTCTTCTTGTGAACCATCCCAAGGAACTGCTTTCACTCCTGGTTTTCCTTATCTTAGAAATCTTGAAAATCAGCACATACCTGCTGTGAGTGGACAAGTTACAGCTGTTAATATACCTTTTGATAGGCTTTCATCCCGATCACAACAGATAGATAACTCCTTTGAGAGAGGTCAAGCTAGTCATTTAGTTCCAGAGTCAGTGGCGGATATGTCAGGAAGTGCTCCGCAAAAGAACCTTTCTGTTTCTGCAGAGACATCCCTGAACAGTGCTGGCCAAACTCATTCACGGGATTTAGCTCAACAAATTCTGGAATCAAATGTGACTTCTGTCACTCAGCCTTCTGTTTCATCTGGAATGTCCCAACCAGGTGCCTTTTCGAAAGTGTTTCCCAATGCATGGACTAGTGTTTCATCTCAGCAAGGTTTATTAGGTGCACAATCTTCCAAGCATGCTTCTAATTTGTTCAAATCCCAGTTTCAATCTAGTAACAATTTGGTAGCATCTTTACCTGGACCATCAAAGTTCTCTGGGCAAGATTCCCTGGAAGGAAGAAACTGCTTGTCTGGGCTTGGTGTAAGTTCAGCAAACTCGCAAAGCTTTGCTGGGAAGGAGCAATCAGTCAAGGAAAGTCATGGGCAGCCATCATTTGACAACTCTGACTCTGCCCAAAAGACACAATATGTATCACAAGGAAGGGAATCTTCTATGAATCATTTTCCTGAGTCATCTCTTTCAAACCCTGCTGCTACCCAAAGAGAAATTGAAGCCTTTGGCCGTTCTTTAAGACCAAATAACAGTTTGCATCAAAATTATTCCTTACTGCATCAAATGCAGGCTATGAAGAGTACAGATGTTGATGCAAGTGATAGAAGTGTGAAGAGATTGAAGGCTTCAGAATATGGAGTGGATCCTCAGCAGATAGGTCCAATGGGAGAACAACAGTCAGCATATGGAAGCAGTACTGTTGTGAGAGATTCATCTGCTAACGCTACTGCGGTGCCTTCAATAGACACTAAGATGCTTAATTTTTCATCCAAGCCCGGGGATTTACGGGATTCAAATACATCTTCTCAGGATATGTTTGCGATTGGTCCGAACAGTTCTCATAATTTGCTTAGTAGCAGTAATGCTCCTCTTGGTAAAGGTGAGAATTCCCAGATAAGTCCCCAGATGGCACCATCTTGGTTTGATCAGTATGGAACTTTTAAAACGGGACAGATGTTGCCAGTGTATAATATGCAGAGAACTACCACTCTCAACTCTACGGAACAGCCTTTCATAGTTGGAAAGCCGGCTGATGAACTGCATGCTCGGAATTCAATGGAGCAAGATAATGCTATTGCTGATGGTAGTAGAATTGGTAATGTCACACAAGGTTCTGCTCCCATATCTGCAGCCAGTGAGCATTTTGCATCTCATTTAAGGCATCAGGTCACTAATCAAAGTTTGGTTATGAGACCAAAGAAGCGTAAAAGTGCCACATCTGAACTTCAACCATGGCATGATGAAGTGACAGAGGTTTCTAGAAGGCATCATACTATCAGGTGGTTTGCATGCATAGCACAGTTTTTGATTGATATAAAATTACTGCCATTTTTATGTTTGTTTCAAACTTCAGTTGGTTAATTTTTCTCCATTGTATTGTAATTAAAGAGATAGCCTTAATATGTTACTTTCAAAGTTATAGGTGTTGGTGTGTATGTGCTAGCTTGAGATGTATAGTTGGGTCCATTTCCTAACAGCCTATGTTTCTAGGTCCGATAGTGATTTGATATGGTTTCAGATTTTCAGGTTGTTTGATATTGTGTTATGATCTTGGTGATCCCATATTCCTGGTAGTTAATTTGGTTTTGCACGTATGAGGCCCACATCTGGTTCCGAGTTATGTATGAGGGGAGTGTCTATAAATGGCTGTGTTAGCGTCGTATACATAATTGAGTTCAGTTCCTAACAACTTAAGTGCCTGCTTGTTCATGTACTAGAAAATTGTCTTTCTAATTTTAAAAACAAAAATGCTTCTTTAGATGAACAATTTTGTGATTTCAAAACTAGAAACAAACTTTTTTTTTTTTTAATAAATTTATGGCCAATCAAGCTCTAAGCTTTTGAGACTAGTGATAACGATAAGTTGATACAATTTTACTCTTTATGCAGTGACCTGCTTTTTTCTCTCTTAAATGCTGAATTTGTTAACATAAGTCAACCTACTTTTTTCAGTATGGCAGAAGCAGACTGGGCACGAGCAACTAATCGACTTATTGAGAAGGTAATAGTTACCACTTGATCTTGGTTTGATTGTTATAATATGGTCTCCTTTAATTATTTATAGATTTTTCTTGAATGTTCTAATTATTTCATGTGCTATGTCAGGTGGAAGATGAAGCTGAAATGATTGAGGATGCACAGCCAAGTTTGAGGTCAAAGAGACGGCTTATATTGACGACACAGCTTATGCAACAACTTTTTCATACTCCTCCGGCAGCAGTGCTCTCTGTAGATGCTAGATCACAGTATGAGAGTGTGGCTTGCTTTGCTGCTAGATTAACATTGGGTGATGCATGTTGTGAAATCTCTTCTTCTGGAAATGATGCTTCCAACAGTAAAGACCTGTAAGAATTAACTTTTCTTTTCTTTTTAAAGTGCCTGTAAATATTTAACTTTAAATTATTACAATTACTTTTATACCTATGGCTGATCGTGTTGATTGTTTGGGTTTAATGTTCTTCTCACATACTAAGGTTTAGAAATCTGCTTTGCAGCTCGTCTGAGAAACCTAAAACGCCTGAAAGAAATGGCAATTTGTTCTTCTCAAAAATTGTCGAAGAGTTCATTGGTAGATCAAGGAAATTGGAAAGTGATTTGTTAAGGTAGCCTCCTGTCCCTAATGTTGACTTTTTCCTTTTGGAATTGCTAATTTATCATGGTTCCAGCTTGCTTGTCTTTGATAATGTTTATTAATTCTTTGTTTTGTTCATCTCCCTTTTAACTTGAAAAAATCTTATCTGCTATGTGCATGTATTTCTAAGGCTTTTTCCTATTGATGCAGACTGGACAAGAGAACCTCAATCTTGGACTTAAGAATGGAATGTCAGGATATGGAGAAGTTCTCTGTCATCAATCGGTTTGCCAAGTTCCATGGACGGGGACAAGCTGATGGGGCTGAGTCTTCATCATCTGATGGAACTGCAAATGCTTTAAAACCGTGCCCTCAGAAATATGTTACTGCACTTACAATGCCTAGAAATCTGCCAGACAGGGTACAATGTCTTTCACTTTGATTATTTATTAATTGATTTTTCCCTCTCTTGGCAATTGTCTCCACATCCCCGATGCTTCTCTTGTCCATTTTCTTTTCAACTTATATAATGGCAAATGCTTCGCCACAAGGGAATGTGTAGGAGAAGAATGAATTCTAGATTGTCTCCGTAAAAGCAATGGAGGCTGTTAGATTGTGCAATCTAGGTCATTGATGTCATTCTTGGAAATTATAAGATGGTACCTGTATACTTTGAAAATCCAAAAAGGAACTGTGATGCCCCATCAATTTTTTTTTCTTCAGTAAAGGGGAGGATAAAGGTCTAGTTTCTTAAAACGTGTTCACACTGCTATTAATTCAGGTAATTGTGTTGTCTCGTTACTGAGCTAGGAAAATCCATGAATTTGGGTTTTACCTTTTTCTTTGGGGTGTAGATGATGCGTGTTGTCTCTCTATAATCCTTTGGTTCAATTGAATTGCCACTCATACACCTGGACTAGGTTACTGCTAAAAACTTTCAGCCTTTTTAATCACTTGATATGACTTGTTGGAAATTATTTAGATGACTGATTTTTTTTTTGACCAGCTGTGAAGAAAATTCTGAAGTCTCCGTTTTAATGAGATCTTTCCTCAGTTTGGTTTAGGTTCCTTTATGAGTTACTTGACTTCTCTAGGAATTTCAAGATATACGTTGAGCATCTGGTAGTCTTTAACTCTTAATACCTGCTTAATCATTTACCTAAGCTTGCCTTATGTTTCTGAGTCAGAAGGTAAATTTCAAATAATTAGAGGGATTGGAGAAGGACAAATCTTTCAAATTGAATGCTTAAACTATGGGGCTCTAATTTCATAATTCATATCTTCCAAAGTTGGATTAGGTAATTGACAAAACTAACCCTGTGCAGACATGTAATATCTTCAGAAAGTCTTCTTTCCTTTTGTCCTTTGTTCTGTAATATTAGTTTTGAGAAACTTTTTTCCCTTTTGGAACCTTCAAATTGTTATTTCAATTGCTTTTTCTTGTCTCTGCCACTTGTATTCTTGGTGTTCAGTCCTGGTTTTTGTGGCCTGTTCTTGTGGTTTTGCCTTTCCCGTTTGCAATTTAGACCGTCACTGT
Source organism: Rhamnella rubrinervis (assembly GCA_007844105.2). Taxonomy (NCBI): domain Eukaryota; kingdom Viridiplantae; phylum Streptophyta; class Magnoliopsida; order Rosales; family Rhamnaceae; genus Rhamnella; species Rhamnella rubrinervis. The sequence goes on from CM017585.2 coordinate 14,281,397, forward strand.
CTCAAACAAAATACAAAGAGAACTAAGTTTCCAAAAAAAAAAAAAATTGACTGAGAACATGTAGGTGTTATGGGATAGGTGTGGTTGGTTGTAAGGTGCTTTGTGTTCAATTATTTTGCTGGTACATGAGAGAGAGATACATCCAGAATGGGCTTTTTGTATTTTTATTTTATTTGAATAAAATCTACAGTTTCTAATTTTTCTTCCAATCATTGTAACACATGCATTTCTATGGAGGAGTAAGCAGTGGGTTGTTGTTGTGCTTGGTTGGTGCCTGGGTGGTGGTATGTATAGTATATAATGCTCTGCAGCGTTTTGATTACAAACAGTTTTTTGGTTCCTGATGGCTTTTTACAGTGTTCTTGGATTATATAGTATGGTGTTGAATGATGCGAGTATTTTTTATTAGTTAGTCTACAAAGTAGAAGTAGCTGAAAATTATAGGGGTAATTTTGTCTTTCACTTTTTCATATTCAATGCTACAACCTTCAGCGAGTGTGAAAGGTTTTGACAATCTCATTCACTGTTCAGAAGAGTCGCGCAACCAATCTCGAATGAACTATTTATGTGTTTAGCGAGGACTCCAAAAAGTGTTCATTTTGAGACTTTTGTAATTCAAATCAACTCTAATAAATACTAACTCAGGACCATATATGTGTAAAATTCGAATGAAAATAGGAACACACATTTCAACAGTCTACGTGGTTGGTTTGGTCGAAGACTCAGAGATAGAAAGGGCGGCTCTCTCTTGTACCTCAGCAGTGAATTTATTTATTTATTTTATTTTAAATATTTAATATCGTCTAAGTTTTTCCTAATGGGAAAATTTATCCTACAGGACTGTCCCGTGGTAAAAAGCATCTAAATTATCAAGCAACAAATAAATAAATATATGGATTGATATATAGTTATGGAATTATATACATTTTCTAGCGCAATGCAATTATCTCATTGAAAGTGAGTGAATTACGTAAACCAGTAAAATCCCCATGTTCAAGCAAAGATAAAAGCTAAAGTTCTCTTGTTTCATTAATTTTAAGGTCTGGTATTTATAAGATGGAATTTATAAAAATTTCTACTTATACAACACTCAACATTTACAATATTTTCTCCAAGGCACCAAAAAAAGGAAAAAAAGAAAAAGAAAAAGAAAATTATAACTTTAGGTACCATATTTTGTTCTTAATCTCAAACTAATTATAATTAGAGACCGTGAAATTGTCTTTCAGTAAACTTCTTCAGCAATGTATGGTACTCTTCATTTTTCATCCACCTTTATGAAAGGCTTACATGCATTTCCTCCCCAATCACAGCAATTATTTCATCCACCCTTCCGAAAAAAAAAAGAGTACAAAGACGGTGAGAAAACTTATTTTCAGACTAATATTTCGTTAATAATTTTAGAAATTGAAAATTTGGTGCTTTGTTTTAACAAATTTAAGAAATAAGAAAGAGACGGGATGAATATGCAATTATAACTCACTGGAGTATAAAAGAAAAGAAAAGAAAAGAAATGAGCAAATTACTTTCAAATGCGTTCTTACCTATTAGTATCTATGTTAACCTCTGCAAGCCATGTTGTTAAATAAACCTGAAACTCAGAATGATTGATATAGCATCTATGTATAACTTTAAAATCATTAACTACACAAAAGAATGAATAAACCTTCTTGAGTATCATTCAATAAAAAGAATACAACCAACCTGCATAACTTCTTTGTTTGGCTGCTGGTTACCACATGGAGAAGCTGAAATCTCAGAATTCTGTACGTGCAATCTTGGATGGATTGGCTTACAAGTTTCACCAGAACACAGGTTGCACGTACCCAAATCATCAAATTCTCTAGGATAAAGCTCGTCTGACCAATTGAGCCGATTAACCATCGAAACTTCTTCACATCCAATGGATAGAAACTCCACCACGAGTAACCTCTGATCAGACCAAACACCGCCAGAAAGTATAGAGCAAAGAGCAACGTACTTGAAAATGATGGATTCAATTAAAAATATAAAGACTGCAAACTTACCTTCAAGATTAGTTCCTGAGCAACCATCAAAACAAGCTCCTCTGCCAATTTCTCTAAATCATTAAAAATAGAGATGATTAATAATAAAACCGTATCCCCCATACAACTCATTTGATTATGAAATTTTTCACTTGCAATATTCATAGTTGATAACTCATTTGATTATGAAAATTTTCACTTGCAATATTCATAGTTGATATTGAGAAGCAGAAAGATTCATTTTTCTCACTATAACCATTCTCTATGAGTTGACACTGTTGCTTCTTAGCGGTTTCGTATGATACCCTCCAATATAGTCAAGCATCCTATTCATACTTCAATCTTGCATCTTGAATATATTTTATGGTATCTTTATAAATTTAATCAAAAAATTTCGCTGTTTCCTCACGGTAGAAAACAGACCCTATATGTTTTATTGGCTAACCAAGAAATTACTATCTGAGTTATGAATAAAGATGCATCAACATTTAGGATGTTTCACATGATATTACCAATACATCCCCTCCACGCATCCAAAGAAAAAATCTCACACAGTAAGCATTTCACTTTAATAATCTAAGGCTACCTTCATGCATTCAAGTAAGGTTTTTGACTTCCCTCAAAGAATACATCAGGTAGGTTGCCCAATTTTTTAAAAATAGTTTATAGATTAAACACAATTCCATCAAGAAAGAACAGGATATAGGTTGCTCAATTTTAAAAATATGTATTTTTAAAAATTTCATTCAAATTTGCAACTAATCAGTTGGAGAATTAGAACATAAGTTCAAGGTAATATGAACTGATATTATCATACAGTTTTACAAGTACTTAGTAACAAAATAGTTCACGTGATTTTAATTAAGCATGCTGGCATAATCAATCAAAATAGACAAGAAGATAATCTTCAATTCTGACTTACCAAACCATGAGATTGACCAAAATGTAAAGACTGGGATTCCACCACCATCTCCTGCATCATTCTTATCCTCAGAACATCCAGAAAATTGTACAAGTGGACTGCTGCTTGCCCCTTTTTGATAACATCTCATGGATTTACTAGTTTTGACCAAGTGAGTTACAACAGTCACCTTAGACAACTCATTAGAGAAAACACAATTAAAACAGTTATAAAATTGTCATCTACTGGATTTAATTTATATTAATTAATTTTGTGATGAAATGTCAACGTCTTCACATCTAATTAGAAGGTGTAAAGCACTGTATCTTCTTTAAAAGTGAAAAGTTTCACATAATATAATTGAATTTATTAAAAAGACAACCAAATCATAATGTCAAGGTCTGCATATAAGTTCAGCAAGTAAACCAAAAGTTTTAAAGTAATTTATGTAAACCAATTAGACATTATAGAAGTAGAAATTTGTCCCAGCAGTTAGCGGACAGGCAGCCTTACTTGCCATTCACACTGCACCTTTTTTTTTTTTTTATGCTAAGTGCTAACAACTCTATCATCGGCTGCAAGTGAGGAGGAAAGTAGAATAAAGATAAAAAAGTTTCTGTAGCTGTTGAATATCTGGAGTCTTTGTAAAATATTCCCTCTGTTGAATATCTAGATCTTTGTAAAATGTTCCCATAACCCTTTATAAAATTAACTAGAATGTCAAATATATATCTCTAGAACACAGAAGAATCACATTTTGGGTAAAGTGGTTGCAAGAGGTAAACAGCTAGCCTGCTAGTTAGTAGCAATTAAGCGAATTAACCACTAGCTAATTTTACATAAAATTTGATACTAGCTCAGCTAAAGAGTATGGAGTCTTTATGAAGATAAATTTTTGACCCTATGTGAAGAGGTTCCTTGTAATACTTATACTGTGTTGACTAAGAAAGTTTAGGAGTCTAATCTGGTTTGGAATAATTTGTTTTCTCAAGGGCTAAAACCAACTCCCCTAAATGCTTGAGAACTGGCATGTCATGCCCCATGCTTTATATCTGCGTGTTATTCCCACCACATACAAGGGTAGAAAGAAAATCAACATGAAGAATTGGCTAACTATCCCAACTGTACATATGCAATAAAGTATTTTATCAGAAAATTGTTTCTTCACTATATTAAACATTGCATAAAGGATGTAGTCGTTCTCTAATGGAACAGGTAAAATCACATTACGAACATGTACCATGTCTTTGTACGATGATAACAATTTCCTCCGATGAAGCTCCTGAAAAAAAATCCAACAAATTCAATTGGATACGCGAATCAAGCTTTATCTATGTAAATTCATATATGAATTCTTCATATACTCATATATTAATATGTGCCATTCTTCGATGGCCCTTTCAGCTGATGGGAACATAATCACAAATCAGATTCCAAAATATTCTGCCGCAACAACTACATATTTAGGTGTCTTTTATCATACATTATCCGCAATTCCTCATAATGGTTGATGCTCGCAGCCTCAGACAAAAGAAATTTGACAGAGCTCAGGCATAAGTACAGATACAGCCTTCAGAGGAAGTGAAAATTACCTGCTGCTTATACAATTTCAGGCTAGCTTTCTCTCGTATGCCGGAAATATTGCTTAGAACACCTAAGTCCATCGAAGGTATATATCTGGGAATCAGCCAACACATCCTCTCATTCTTAGGATCAGTATAACCAAGAAAAAACACAACCAAATAAAATATAGAACTTCATATTGTAGTGAATTTTCTAACTCTTTTAAAGCAAAGAACTACACATATATAAAACAACTTTCTTAAATATTAGAACTTTCATGACATCGTTTTACCAACATCTCCCTGAGAGCCAAACAAAGTACAGCATTCTAAAACCAATTTTGGTCTACACAAAACACAACAGTCAAAGCAAAAAAGCTACAAGAACGCGAAAAAAAAAGAAAAAGTAAGAAACTTTAAGCAACCAAATGGAGAAAAAAAAATTCAAAGCCGATAACAGAGAGGAATTAAGAAGGTATGAGAGAGAGAGAGGGGGACAGGGAGAGGGATTGAGATTTTTTTAATACGTTTGAGAAAGATAGGCGTTGACGAGACAAGTGGCGTGTGATCTTCCAGCAGAAGAAGAAGAGGCCCATTGTTTCCAGTAAGCAGCTAATTTCGACCATTGGTTTCTGAGGTTTCTCTGTGCGGCTGGCCTCCATAGCCTTGCTACTGATGGCGGTAATGGTGAAGGAGTCAAGCTATGGTTTCGATTATCTGAGTTTTCTGACTTGGAGGAAGAAGGTGTTGCTGGTTCTAGGGTTTCCATTGTTGGTGTATGAGCTCGGTACTGCAGTGCCGAGTCGAACCAGCAGGAGTGAATTTGGAGTCTGGACTTTGACGGTGCCAGTACGCTAACCAAATGTATATTGTGAGGAATACTGTGAAGTGTGGGCTCATAACATTCTTATCTATTAAAGTTTATAATATTTCTCTTTTTCTATATATCGTTTTTTTTTTTTTGGAACATTTGATATAGTTTTTATCAAAACATTTTATATATAAAAGATTTTTTTTTTCTTTTGCTAAAAGAATAACAAAAGTATATTTTCTCAATCTTTTTTAATTATTTCTTTTAGTAATGATATTTAATAGGATACTTTAAACTTTTAATTCCATAGAATGTAATAATTATTTTCGATTATCTTAGTATCATTTTTTATGAAAGAATTTTTTACATTAATATCATTCGTAAGCACTTGTGTCATTGTAATGTCTAGTTTGAGATTTGATTTTGAGGGCTTCAAAAGTGTTTTAAAGATAATTTTTAAGGAAAATTTGTTTGGTAAAAAAAAAAAAAATCATCACAAAATTTTTAAGGAAGGATGTAATAAAGAGGACTTTCGAACAAAATTTATTATTTTTTCAATCAGAATTATAAATTTTTATATAATCAATATATATACATATATATATATGTATAAATAGTATGTATATATATATATATATACACACCATAAGTGGCGAGATGATCTCAACCCTTGGGCAATCCACCTACTTAACTCTATATTTACATATGCAAAAAAAAAAAAAAAGAAGGAAAATTTTATTTTTTCAAGTCAATGCCTTATAACTTCCATTTACAAAGGAGTAACCAGTTCTGAAACCTTTCTTCCATTATCGAAACTTCAACAATTTGCAAGATTTCCACAGTCCAACACCAATCTAAACTTCCTTTTTACAAATCTAAATAACCCCTTTATAGCTTTTCTTAATTTCACCATCCAAGAAACTCCAATGGCGGAAGCTGTTATCTTCAGTGTTGCTGATGGGATAATTTGGAACTTGGGATCTTTAGCTCTCAAAGAAATTGGGTTTCTATGGGGTGTCAAGGATGAGCTTTTGAAGATCCAGAACACAATATCTGCAATCAAAGCTCTACTTCTCGATGCAGAGGAGAAAAGGGCTGACAATCATCAAGTTAGGGATTGGCTTGAAAAGCTTCAAGATGTGGTTTATGATGCTGATGACTTGGTGGATGAATTTCAAGCTGAAGCTTTGCGGCGCAGAGTGATGATGCCCAAGAGGAAAATTGCAAGAAAGGTACGGATTGTTTTCTCGAGCTCCAAACAGTTGGCTTTTCGACTCAAAATGGGTCGTAAGGTTAAAGAAGTTAGGGGGGCTTTAGATGAGATTAGAGCTTGTAGACCCTTTTACTTAATGGAGAGACTGGAAGAGGTTCAAGTGTCTACCAGAGTGAGAGAGAGCTATTCATTTGTGCGTGAAGAAGAAGTTATTGGAAGGGAAAATGATAGGGAGAAAATCAAACAAATTTTGATGGATTTTGAGTTTGAAGAAAATGTTGCAGTCATTCCAATAGTTGGAATGGGCGGATTAGGAAAAACCACAATTGCCCAGTTGGTATTCAACGATGACAAAGTCCAAAAACATTTTGAATTGAAGATGTGGGTGTGTGTCTCAGATGTCTCTGACTTGAGATTGATTATTGAGAAGATCATCAAAGCTGTGACTGGTAAGGGTGTTGAAAGCCTTGACATAGATCAATTACAAAATCTCCTTAGGAGAGAAATTGACGGGAAGAGATATTTTCTTGTACTAGATGATGTGTGGAATGAGAATCGTGAAGAATGGCTTAGTTTAAAAAGCTTGTTATTAGGTGGTGCAGCGGGTAGCAGAGTATTAATCACTACGCGCAGCGAAAAGGTTGCTAAGACTACACAGCCAAGTCAATGGTATCGTTTAAGAAGTTTGGATAAAGACAAATCTTGGTCTTTATTTAAACAGATGGCGTTTGAACGAGGAGAAGAGCCGGAAAATACAAACATTGTGGCAATGGGGATGGAGATTGTAGAAAAGTGTAAAGGGGTTCCTCTTGCCATTAGAACAGTTGGGAGTATATTATATTTCAAAAGTCTAGAAAGTGAGTGGTTGTTCTTCAAGAATAATGAGCTTGTAAAAATAGCTCAATGTGAAAATAATATTTTAGCAACACTTGAGCTAAGTTACAATCATCTCCCCGTGCACTTGAAGCATTGTTTTGCCTATTGTAGATTGTTTCCGAAAGATCACGAGATTGATGTGCAAATGTTAATAAAGCTATGGATTGCACAAGGGTTTATTAAGCCCTCGGATGAAAGCCAATGTTTAGAAGATGTTGGCTATGGGTATTTTCTGGAATTTCTGTGGAGATCCTTCTTCCAAGAAGCTAAAAAGGATAAATGGGGAAATATGAGGAGCTGTAAAATGCATGACTTTATGCATGATCTTGCAATTAAGGTGGCAGGGATGGGTAGCGTCATATTAGATGAAAATGTAGAGAATGTTCATGGAAAAGCTCGTCATTTATCTTTTGATTTTGAATTTGATTTGTTATATCAAATTCCAGCGTCCATGCTTGAACAAAATAAGATACGGACATTCCTTTCACCCAGCAGGCGAACTAGAAAAAAAAATTTCTTGGGTGAAGAAAGGTTAAGATGGTCAAATTGTGACGTAATTTTGTCTAGCTTTAAGTTTTTGCGGATGCTAGATTTGAAGAATTTGCGTATTGAGACACTACCGAATAGTTTGGGCAAACTAAAACATCTAAGGTATCTTGATCTCTCACACAATAAATTCACATTGCTCCCAAGCTCCATAACTAGGTTGCTCAATTTGCAAACACTGATTCTATCTGGTTGTTCAGAACTTATAAGATTACCTCAAGAAATGAAGAATTTGGTGAATTTGAGGCATCTTGTTATGAAAGAATGCTGGAGTTTGACTCACATGCCATGTGGGCTTGGGAACCTGACTTCTCTTCACACGTTAGATCATTTTGTTGTGGATGAGAACAATTTTGGGCGGACGAACAGTGGCAGGATTGGTGAACTAGGCAACCTCAACAACTTGAGAGGGGAGTTAGCCATAATAAACTTGGGACACGGGAAAGATATGGTATTGGAATCTAGAGCTACAAATTTGAAGGAAAAACGACATCTTCAACGCTTGCTTTTAGAATGGAAGTACGAAGATTACAATGGTAAAGCAGATATCTTGGAAATTGATGAAATGACACTAGATGGGCTACAACCACATTCGAATCTGAAAATATTGGAAGTTCGAGAGTACATGGGTGTCAGATTAGCAAGGTGGCTTTCTTCGCTTATTAATGTTGTCGAACTAGATTTAAATTTCTGTGAAAACTGCCAGCATCTCCCACCGTTGGATCAATTGCCTTCTCTCAAGAAACTTCGGCTTTGTCGGTTAACTGCTCTGGAGTACATATCAGACATGGACATGGATAAGCAAAATGAGTTTTCTGCTTTGTCATCAACTTTGACAGTTCCATTGTTCCCATCCTTAATAAAACTTGAAATTAGAGACTGTCCAAATCTGAAGGGGTGGTGGAGGATAAGAAAGGATATTGATGAAAAGGTTAATATTGTTGGATCAATGACAAAGGATCAAAATCTGCCTTTATTCTCTTGTCTATCTGATCTAACAATACACAATTGCTCTAACTTAACTTCGATGCCATTGTTTCCATATGTCGAAGGTGTGCACTTGACAAATACTAGCTTCAAGCCTTTACAGCAGACAATGACAACTATGATTGGTAGTATGGAAGCAACAACATCATCATCGACATCATCAATAACAATGACATACACTTATCCTCGCCCTCTCTCCAAATTGAAATTTTTGTTGATTTCAGAGATTGAAGATGTAAAGTCTCTGCCAGATGAGATAGGAAACCTCTCCTCGCTTCAGTCTCTTAATATTTTGCAGTGCCCAAATTTCACGTTAGTGCCAGAAGGGATAGGCATCCTCCCATTGCTTCGTTCTATTCGAATTTGGGCATGCCCAAGTTTGACATCACTGCCTGAGGGGATAACCAATCTTTCATCACTTAGATGTCTGCGTATTTCTGACTGCCCCAATTTGGCATCACTACCTGAAGGGATGCATTGTCTCACCTCTGTAGAGCTGCTAAAAATTGAGAATTGCCCTGTTTTGGTACAAAGAAGCAAGTGTGAAGATTGGTCCAAGATCTGCCACATCCCAAGAATTCGACTGTTTTGATAGGGATTTGAATATAAAGCTTCACTGCTTCTACTTCAACAGGTTTATTCATACATTTTGTTTTTCCTTATTGTTACCAGACTGATGCATTTTTCATATTAGAACTTTAGAAGCTAAAAGTGTGTTGCATTAGAAATATGTTATTCTTCTGACCTAGTTGTTCCTACAATAGTGCAAATGTGCACTAACTGGTAGATAAGCGGCAGTGGATATCTTTCCATTACTGGTATCAAATCAAGTTTAGTAAATTATTTTCATTTTCTTTTTGAATATTCATAAATTTGTTTTCAAATGCAAAGCAGAGTCTTTTTGCCTTAATTTCAATTTTGTACTTAAGTTTTTGAACTTATTATTGCTAATAGATGCAGATTTCATTTCCCAAAACTGTGTCCTGGTTGCCTTAAATTCTGCTTTCCTTCTTAATTATCTGATACTAGAAAGTTTGCAAATTGCTTTGTGGCTCCTTGCTTGTAGGACAGTCTATGATGTGTCTAAACAAACTTCAAATTTTGATTGGTTACTGATTTATTTTCAGCGCAAATGAGATTCTAGTCTAGAAATTCATTATTGTTATCTTTTGCAGTACAATAATCTGAGATCTAATAAATACTTAAAAACTTTTAAAAACATTTTGCAAATAGTTTGCATCTTTGATTTGCAATCTCGTTCTCGTGTGCTTCCATTTGTAGGGAAGAGTAGAATAACTTTATTCATTAGTTACTAATAATGTTTTGATTTTGGTTTGAGATTAGTGTATATGGTTGAGCAAATGTTGATATGTATTATAATTTTATTATAAGACAAGCTTCCTAAACTTTTCGTTATTTCTATGCAGAAATCACATCCATATTGTATAACTTTGCAGTTGATTGTTATATGAGAATGAGTTTATTGGACAAAAAGTATCCAGTATCGACCATGGCGGGCAAGCAGGGATGGGAAAAAGCTTATTTTGGAATTACTTGAGCTTTAGAGGGGAAGACAGGTAAGATCATTGCATGTTAGTGAAGATAAATCAGTCATCCTTCTCCCACCAGGAATTTCCAGCAACTGTAATGTGCCCTGATTATAATCTTTTGTTTGAACTGAATTCGCAATTCTACCACGTAGTACAAGTTTTTCATGAACCTAGACTGTGAATAATTTTCTAAATGCTCACATATATTTTGACGCTTCTTGTTCGGTATGTAATAGGTTCTGTTACTCCATCCCACTCCGTTGCCATTTTTCTGAGCAATGAGTCGTTACTGTTCCATTTTTCTAAGCACAAAAACATGTACTGACAAGCCTGAGGGCTCGTATTTGGATTTAGGCGCAAGTGGTGCTTGTTAAAGTAGGAATTTGTTTTAAGAAAAATTTCTATTAGATGGTTGATAGAGAGAATCGCTGGTGACCTGTTTAGTGATTGGTTTACTGACATACAACGGGACTCAGTCGCTCAGGCAATAGTTGAACAAAAGTTGTTAATATTTCTTTAATAAGTATGTATGACACCTAGATAAAAGTTGGAAGCCTTTGTTTTTTGTTTTTATTTTTAGTATGTATGACACTCAGATAAAATTTTCAAGAATTAATGTCTTCCTCAATTATTTGTGAATTTTTTTTTTTCATGGTTAAGCCTTTTAGAATATTTAATTCCTTTAAATTCTACCATATTTGAATAGAACGACTGTGAATTCTGAAATTCCCTTTTTTTTTTATTAACTTGTGGAGCATTTTTAGTCGCTCTCTCCAATTAAAAAAGACAAGAAATGTTCGTCATTCCAAAATGTAGAATAATGCTCAAACTAATAAGTAGATGTAACAATGTTGTAGTGATTTGGAAATCTACTAATTGATCTTTGAATTTTCTAGCTTAAAAAAATGATTGATTAACGAGAGAGATCTAGGAAAAATCTCAGAAATTTCTTTAAATGTGGGACATTTCTTTTGAGTGTTATTTGGGAGTAGAAAATTTTAGATTATTTGCATTACGAAGTCAAAAACTGCCCCAGAAGACAAGTCTGTATGTTGGACAAGTCATTTCAATGTGGAAAAATTATGTAATTGAAAGCCATTTTTTGAAGACACCAGTGTGTACCTCACCTCAATAAATTCGTGATGCTACATCCCCTTCAGTTAAACTGATCGGCTATACAAATTCTATACTCTTTCATGATTCAAACTTTCATGGAGAATTCCAGCGTAGTTTTTGTATTACTAACAATTGCAACCATTAGTGCCATAAGTTTCTCCAATGGAAATATTGATGTGCTTTGCAGAGAGAGTGAGAGGCAAGCTCTACTGCGATTCAAGCAAGATCTCAAGGATCCCATGAATCGGCTTTCCACTTGGGATGGCGGAGATTGCTGCAGCTGGATGGGTATTACCTGCGATAACTTAACCAGCCATGTCCTTGAGCTCCGTGTTGATTTCTCGAGATTGGGCGGTAAGATAAATCCATCTTTACTCGACTTGAAGTATCTCAAATACTTGGACCTAAGTGAAAACAATTATGAAGGGATTCAAATTCCTAGCTTCATTGGTTCTCTTAAAAGTCTAACACATCTTGACCTCTCTGGTTTTGGAGGGAAAATCCCTCATCAATTGGGAAACCTCTCGAATCTCCATTATCTCAATCTAGGAGATTGTAATTTTTGGAAGGTTGAGAGCCTTCAATGGATGTCTGGCCTCTCTTCACTGCAGTATATGGAGATGACAGGGATTGATCTCAGCAAAGCATTTGATTGGTTGCAAGTGGTTAACATTTGGTAGAGTTACGTTTGTCTCATTGTGAACTCGATAATAATTTTGCTCCTATTTCTGTCATAAACTCCACATCACTTGTCACCCTTGATCTTTCCTTTAACAAATTAGGCCCTTTGGTGCCCATGTGGATATTCAGTCTCAGCAATCTAGAATACCTTAATGGAGCTGGAAATTCCTTTGCATTAGGATCCACTTCGTTTGGCCTTAAGAACTTGACTTGTCTTAGATTTCTTGACATGTCTGAGAATTCAGTCAATTCTACCATCCCACAATGGATTTTCTGTCTTAACCATCTTGAGCACCTTGATCTTTCTGGTACTAATTTGAAGGGTATTATTCCGAGTGCCATTGGAAACTTGACATCCATTAATGTCCTTATATTGTCTTCTAATCAACTTGATGGGAAGATACCGAACTCATCCAGAAACCTCTGCAAGTTAAAGGAACTCCATCTTGATTCCAACAGATTAAGCGGAGCGATATTGGGAATTCTCACTACATGCGCTGCAGAGTCACTGGAGTTGCTATATTTAGATGACAACCAACTATCAGGTCTACCAGCATCTCTAGGAAGGCTGTCAAACTTACAAGATTTTGATGTTTCGCATAATCAGTTAACTGGAAGTCTTCCTGAAAGTTTGGGCCAACTTGTAAAGCTGGAATACTTGGATATATCTCATAATTTGTTAAAAGGTGTGGTTTCTGAAGTTCACTTTTCTAATCTTACAAGATTGAAGTTGTTATATGCATCTGAAAATTCATTGACTCTGAAGACAAGTTCACTCTGGCTACCTCCTTTTCAACTTGAAGTGTTGAATTTGAATTCTTGGCATTTGGGGCTACAACCTCTCCATTGGATTGGGCAGCAACATGATTTGCTCAAGCTAAAAATATCCAGTGCCGGAATTTCAGGTACAATTCCCTCTTGGTTTTGTAACATTTCTCTTCGGTTAGTTGATCTAAATCTTTCTCATAATCAATTCCATGGCGAGTTTCCATGTACAAATCTGTCTCCTACAACAATTGACCTGAGTTCCAACCAGTTCAATGGTTCATTGCCATTTGTCACTTCAGAAATAGTAGACTTTTCCAATAATTCATTTTCTGGATCTGTGTTTCACTTTTTCTGTGGTAAGAATGATGATAAACAAAATTTATCGGTTGAACGCTATGAGTCTGTGTATGTTGATCTCGGAAACAATCTTCTCTCTGGAAAGATTCCAAACTGTTGGTCGAAATGGAAAATTCTAGGCGTGTTAAATCTACAAAACAACAATTTGTTAGGAGTTATCCCAAGCACTATGGGATATTTGACTGGTCTCTTCTCATTGCAACTGCGCAATAATAATCTTCATGGAAATTTACCTTTGTCCCTACGGAAGTGTATAAGCTTGATGGTTCTTGACCTTAGTGAAAATAACTTTGTTGGAATAATACCAAAGTGGATAGGGATAAGCTTTTCAAGGCTGGTGATTCTTAATCTTCATTCTAATAGATTTCAAGGCGATATTCCTTTGGAACTCTGCAATCTCATGAGTCTTCAAATCTTGGATTTTGCACAAAATAATATCACAGGAACTACACCAAGATGTTTCTATAATTTGATTTCCATGACCACCTTGCCAAATTCGGAGTCCTCTTCTTTAAGTTTTTTATATGGAGACAATAATATAATGGCGCAAGTAGTGGTGGTGACTAAAGGGAGGGAAGCTGTATACGACACTCTGCTTAATCTTGTAAGAAGTATGGACCTTTCAAGCAACAATCTCTATGGGGAGATTGTTGCTTGAAAGGTCCATATCTAACTCGCCTTCAGTTGCAAACTCTTAATTTGTCGAAAAATAACTTGGCTGGAAAAATTCCTCCAAACATGGGTGACATGACATGGCTAGAATCTTTGGATTTGTCAGAGAACCAACTCTCTGGTGAAATACCTCCAAGCATGTCAAGGTTGACGTTTCTGAGTGTCTTGAATTTGTCTTATAACAAGTTTACGGGACCAATTCCGACGAGCACTCAGCTTCAGAGCTTTAATGAGTCCAGCTTCATCGGTAATCAACTCTGTGGACCTCCCCTCCAACAGAATTGCTCTGCCAAAAGTGATCAGGGCACTCCACCTGCAGGTTCCAAAAAGGGTCAGCGAGTGTGGCTGTTGAAAGACGGTTACTTCTACTTGGGCTTGGGACTTGGATTTGCTTTGGGCTTTTGGTGTGTGCTGGGCTCGTTGCTCACCAACATGCCTTGGAGTTTTGCAATTTGTGGGCACTTGGATAGGATTGTTCTGAAAATCTATGGTGCCATGTTTTAGGAGTACTTCATGTGGTTTATGTTTCAGTGACTTACTTCGTATTTATGCGGTTTCTTTTTCTTAAATTTTCCTTTTCTGGTTCTTATAAATTATTTCTGTTTAGGGCCGTTGATAACGTTTTTGTTTTGTTTTTGAAGGTTGGTGTAATGTGTTTGCATAAGGTTAACTAATATTGATCAAGGTTGGTCTGTGTAATTTGAAATATCAGAAGACCTAATTTATTTTACGAATTTTGCATATATAGTTTCTGTGTTTTTTGGAATCATAGAAATACCCCTCCTCTCCTCTCCTCTCGATTTTATTTTATTTTATGTGTTATTTTGTTTGAGAATTTCAAAGGTAAGAAATTAAGTAGGTGTCAATAACTGCTGGGTTGACTTTAATTCAAAAAAAAATGTATGTTGGATCCGATGCTTTCCGTATGGTATAAAACTCGTTCAGCGTAGACCCAGAAGAATTAGAGACACGGAGTGAGACTAAAACGATGTCGTCGCATGGGAACGCTTCGACCGCCAGCGATCCTCGGCAGCCATCGGCGGCCGAGCCCTTCGTTCAGCAGTCCGTGGCACCCCAAGATCCACCGGTAGATTACTCGGGCTTCATCGCTGTCATGTTCGGAGTCGCCGGCGTCATGTTCAGGGTCTGAATCTGAAACCCATTTTGCTCATTCTTTTAATTAATTTTTTTCGGATCCATTACCCGCCCACAAAATCTTCGAATCCCCACCCTTTTCTTTGGGTGTTCATGGATTTTATTTTCGTTTTTTTTTTTAATTTTTTTTTTTGGAGTACAAGCTGTGCTCATGGGTTGCCATAATTTTCTTTGCGCAATCGCTTGCCAACATGAGAAACTTTGAGACTGATCTCAAACAGGTCTCCATGGCCTTGATGTAAGTTCAGCTTCTGTCTCTACATGTATGGATTTATATATACAATTTTGATGTTCTACTCAGGAAGCATGAAATATTATTTACATTATAATTAAATATATATTTATTTTTGAAAAATGGGAAAGTAATTTGATTAGGATTTGGAATTAGTGGTTGAATGGTCATAATTAGGTGATTGAAATTAAGAAATAATACGCAGTAGTTCATGGTTCCATTAGTGAAGCAAGCTTAGTATTGTGAGCAGGAACAAGTTGAATGGATGAAAGTAGAACAATAGTAGTGTAGATAAGGTATGTTGGGCTGTAATGGTGATAAACGTGATTTTGATTCAACTAAGCTTTCTATGTTGGTTTGGGGAATTTACTAAGGAAAAAAAAGAAGTGATTTTGATTCAAACAAATTAAACTTGATTGCCAGAGGGTCACGCATACCCAAGTAAGCAACGCCTAGAGCTTCTTTGCTCTCATCCATCTGGTTTGGTTTACATGGTATTGCTGGTCGATATTTATCTTTCTTTTTACCGTAGCTAGTGTGCCACAATGGATATTGTGAGCAGAATCTCCCTGAGCAAGATATCAGCGAAATTCCTGTATATGCAAGACATGGAAAAACATAATTATTGACTACTAATTTCAGAGGAATTATTTCGTATTTATCACTTTGGAGGCAATTGATCTATTATGACAATGTTAGAGTTGCAAAGCAGGTTTCTTTCACCACAAATTTAAGGGTTTTGTATTCAGTTTTAGGGATGGAAAATAGAATTTAGCCACCTGTTGTAAGTGAAGTTGGAAGGATATGAGAGTCTGACAACGCTTGCTTTTAGAATGGAAGTATGATGATTACAATGGTAAAGCAGATATATTGGAAATTGATGAATTGACACTAGATGGGCTACAACCACATACGAATCTGAAAATATTGGAAGTTCAAGAGTACATGGGTGTGAGATTTGCAGGGTGGCTTTCTTCGCCTATTAATGTTGTTGAACTAGATTTAAATTTCTGTGGAATACTGTTGGAGTGATTTGTAAATAACTTTGAATTTTCTAGCTTAAAAAATTGATTGATTAACGAGAAGGTGTAAACCATATAAAATATTATGTGGCCCATTAATTGTATTTTTAATTATGGTTTTAATAATATTAAGTGCTAAATTCTAATTGGTCAATTTAATTAAAAGTCAACTAGGGTTTTGCCGTTTGATGGGAACGGTTATTATTTACCTATTTAATAGAAACTGGTCATCTCTCTCTGCGTGCCTCTCTTTATCGAAGCGGGATTACTAAAGGGACAGAGGAGAGAAATCAAGTTTCTTCATAGATAAAGTTTTGTGGGTTATCTAGATCAAGATTTAGCTATTCTTATGGATCAAGGTATGTAACCCTATTTTATATTTTGGTGAAATTATAGAATTCTAAGATCTGTGTTAAAGAATTATTGCAATTATGTTTGTGCAATATATTATGCTTATATGTGGTATCAAAGCACATGGTTTGGAATTCTATGAATTTTCCCATTAAAGATTTTATGTAAATTCCGCATGATTGTTTTAATATTTTACTGGATTATTCTAAAAGTACTGAAAAGTTTATTTTTCCGCTGTTCTGCACGCATATACACATGCTTGTTGCGATTACGTGCTCTGTCTGCTTGATGTTTACCCATAATATATGTATTGATTATTAAATTAATTAATTTATTGTTTTGTCTCATATAAAGTGCACACATATCTTTAAAGCTTAAAATTGATTTGTTCAGACTTACATTACGTACATGTATGTAGTTTTATAAAATTGGAAGTAAAACTTGAAGGCATGTAATTATGACTCCACGTGCATTATAACAATTTAGTATATATTGTTGAAAATTTATGGCCGAATTACATTATGTTGTGCATGTTAAGTGATTACTTTTATTTGTTTTAATATATATATATATATATATATCGAGAGTACCTTATGTATGTACATTAAGAATATATGTATTAAATTTTAAGATGGTCATTAAATTGTAGACTATGAATGAATAATTACTATAAATAGTATTTTATTTGTGCAATATTAATATTCATATTTATGATAGTTTGTTAGTCACCAAAGTGGTCAAACTCTAAAGTTTTATGAATATTAAATTATGAAATATTTTATTCACTTATTCATGATTTATGGATGCTTATAAAGGAAAATGATATAATGAATTCATGAATATTTGAAGTTTACAAATTATAAAATATTTAAGGATTGCCCAAAGGTTAATCAGTTAATTTTATAATTTGTGAACATGAAGTGTTAATTTATATACTTAAATGAATGTGTTTAGTATATCCAAAGATAGCTAGCATGTTTGTTTGAGATATATTTAATTAACAATTAAATAATATAAAATTAGCATCATTACTGTAATTATGATATATCTAGAATCACCCAAAGGAGATTTTAGATATACACTAAAGTTTCTTATGTGGAATAATTGTTTATTTGAATCGATTTAAGTGTTAAATTTTATGACTCAAAGCATTAATGTATGAGCATTTTATTATGTTTTGCGTTTACATTCCTATTAACTTTAATTCTTGCCTCATCCATTCCCATCCTTTAATGAATTAAACTATTCTGGTGTGAACGAGTCCAATTTCACCTTGGTGTGTTGGATCTCGATTTAGCACTCAAGTTGAGAAACCAGTTGCTATTCTTTTTTTGATGAAAAATCTTTCTCTTAAAGCTTGGGAAGATCGAGCAGATTGAGCTTAATGTTTATGCGAATGGTATTGCTACCAACATTAAGGCGGCTCTTCCCAAAAGTTGCTAAAGAATTTATGAAATTTGTGGAAGCGTTCACAAAGGCGATAAGTCACTTGCGGGAACATTAATGGCTACTTTAACTACCATGAAATTTGATGGTTCTCGTAGCATGCATGAACATGTCATTGAGATGACAAATATAGCAGCAAGATTAGAAACGTTGGGAATGAAAGTTGATGAATTTTTTTCTAGTACAGTTCATTCTTAATTCTTTGCCTCCTGAGCAGTATGAGTCATTCTAAATGAATTACAACACTATAAAGGACAAGTGGAATGTGAATGAATTGGCCAGTATGCTTGTTCAAGAGGAGACAAGACTTAAGAATCAGGACCCATACCATTAATTTGGTAGGTCATCGAGTTTGGAAAGAAGCCCAAAAAGATTTA
The DNA here is from genome assembly GCA_007844105.2 of Rhamnella rubrinervis. Lineage (NCBI taxonomy): Eukaryota > Viridiplantae > Streptophyta > Magnoliopsida > Rosales > Rhamnaceae > Rhamnella > Rhamnella rubrinervis. The sequence continues at coordinate 14,300,026 of CM017585.2, forward strand.
TGGCAAAGGCAAGGGCAAGCAAGGACCACTTAAAGTCAATGAATCTTCTAATTAAGTTCAGAAGAAGGAACATAAAAGTGATAGATGTCTTTTCTGTAAGAAAGTCGGGCACTATCATAAAGATTGCCTAAAACGTAAAGTATGGTTCGAAAAGAAAGGTAAGCCTAGTGCTTTAGTATGTTTCGAATCTAATTTGGCTGAAGTTCCTTATAATACTTGGTGGATTGATTCTGGATGTACCACTCATGTTTCGAACACCTTGCAGGGATTCCTTACAACCCAAACCACAAATCCAAATGAACAATTTGTTTTATGGGAAGGTGTCAAAGCTCAGGTTGAAGCCATTGGAACTTATCGTCTCATTTTAGATCTTGGACACCATTTAGATTTATTTGGACACTTTATGTACCTTCTGTTTCCCGTAATTTAGTTTCTTTATCTAAACTTGATAGTGTTGGATACACTTTTAAATTTGGGAATGGATGTTTCAGTTTATTTAAAAATAATTGCCTTATTGGTTTTGGTGTTCTTTATGATGGCTTATACAAATTCAATCTTGATAATCTTTTTGCTGAAACCCTATTAACCCTGCATCATAATGTTGGTACTAAACGTGGTTTAATTAATAAAAATTCAGCTTTCTTGTGGTATAAACGTTTAGGTCATATTTCCAAAGGAAGATTACAAAGATTGGTAAAGAATGAAATTTTACCAAATTTAGACTTTACTGATTTTGGTGTATGTGTGGATTGCATTAAGGGAAAGCAAACCAAGCACACAAAGAACCACAAGAGAACTTCGAACTTGAAATTATACACACCGATATATGTAGGCCTTTTGATGTTCCATCTTTTAGTGGAGAAAAGTATTTCATCACATTTATCGATGACTTTTCACGTTATGGATATGTCTATTTATTGCATGAAAAGACTCAAGCAATAAATGCCTTAGAGGTGTTTATTCATGAGGCAGAAAGACAATTAGACAGAAAAGTGAAAATAGTCAGATCTGATCGAGGTGGTGAATTTTATGGCAAATATAATGAATCAGGACAATGCCCAGGTCCATTTGCTAAATTTCTTGAAAAACATGGTATATGTGCTCAATACACTATGCCAGGTACACCACAACAAAATGGTGTAGCAGAAAGACGCAATCGTACATTAATGGATATGGTTAGAAGTATGTTAAGTAATTCGTCTTTACCCTTATCATTGTGGATGCATGCGTTAAGAACCGCCGTTTATTTGTTAAATAGGGTTCCTAGTAAGGCAGTTTCAAAGACTCCTTTTGAACTGTGGACAGGAAGGAAACCTAGTTTAAGGCACCTACATGTTTGGGGTTGCCCGGCGGAAGTAAAAATTTATAATCCACATGAAAAGAAATTGGATGCAAGAATAATCAGTGGTTTTTTCATTGGTTATCCAGAAAAGTCTAAAGGGTATAGATTTTATTGTCCTAATCATAGTACAAGAATTGTTGAAACTGGAAATGCTAGGTTCATTGAAGATGGTGAAACCAGTGGGAGTGTTGAAAAACCGCAATGTGGCTATATGAAGAAATAAAAATTCAAGTCCCTCTACTTACAACTTCTTCAAATCTCATTATTCCCGTAGTTGTAGAACAGTTTAGCAATTTACGGAACAACAAATAAATGATCAAACACTCCATGAAGAGCACGAGGTTAATGAATCTATTGAACACGCAATTAACGTTCCAATTGTAGAACAACCACAAGAAACAATATTAAGAAGGTCACAAAGACCAGAAAGCCATTTCTAATGATTATGTGGTATATCTACAAGAGTCGAATTTGACTTGGGAATTAAGGATGATCGATTCACGTTTTCCAAGCCGTTAAAAGTGTTAATTCTACTAAATGGATTGATGCCATGAAAGATGAGTTAAAATCTATGGAGTAGAATGAAGTCTGGGACTTAGTTGAATTGCCTGAAGGTTGTAAAAGAGTTGGGTGTAAGTGGGTCTTTAAGACTAAGCGTGACTCTAATGGCAATATTGAAAGGTATAAAGCTAGACTTGTTGCTAAAGGTTATACTCAAAAAGATGGCATTGATTATAAGGAGATCTTCTCACCTGTTTCAAGGAAAGACTCATTTAGAATTATTTTGGCATTAGTGGCTCATTATGATTTAGAGTTACATCAAATGGATGTGAAAACTGCATTTCTTAATGGTAATTTAGAGGAAGAAGTCTATATGAACCAACCTGAAGGCTTTTCTGATAAAGGGAAGGAAGATATGGTGTGTAAACTTAAGAGATCAATATATGGACTTAAGCAAGCCTCTCGACAGTGGTATCTCAAGTTCAATGATACTATTATCTCCTTTGGATTTAAGGAAAACATCGTTGATCGATGTATATATCTAAAGATTAGTGGGAGTAAGTTCATATTTTTGATACTTTATGTTGATGATATCTTGTTAGCTACTAATGATCTTGGCTTAATGCATGATACCAAGAAATTTCTCTTTACGAATTTTGAAATGAAAGATATGGGAGAAGCTAGTTATGTGATAGGAATTGAAATATTCCGTGACAGGTCACAAGGACTATTAGGCTTATCTCAGAAAACTTATATTAATAAGGTCTTAGAGAGATTTGGCATGAAAAATTGTTCTGCAAGTGTAGTTCCAATTTAGAAGGGAGATAAGTTTTGTCTTAATCAATGTCCAAAGAATGAATTGGAACATAAGCAAATGGAAAATATTCCTTATGCATCGATTGTTGGAAGCTTAATGTATGCTCAAACTTGCACCGAAGGACATTAGTTTTCTTTGTCGATATCTTTGGGGTATCAAAATAATCCTGGATTGGATCATTGGAAAGCTGCGAAAAAAGTTTTGAGATACCTACAAGGTACTAAGGATCACATGCTCACCTATAGGAAATCCGATCAACTTGAAGTGATTGGATATTCAGATTCAGATTATGCCGGTTGTATTGATACTAGAAAGTCCACTTTTGGCTATCTTTTCCTATTAGCTGGAGGGGCTATTTTTTGAAAGAGTGCGAAGCAGTCTATCATTGCTGCGTCCACTATGGAAGCTGAATTTGTAGCATGCTTTGAAGCTACAATTCAAGGATTATGGTTGCGGAACTTTATTTGGGACTTGGAGTTGTCGACGATTGCCAAGCGCTGAAAATTTATTGTGATAATTCTGCAGCTTTTTCTTTTCAAAGAAGCGACAAGTATTCTAAGGGTGCTAAACATATGGAATTAAAATACTTGTCATTAAAGAAGAAGTTGAAACAAAGTGTCAATTCAACATATTAGCACGAATTACATGGTTGCGCATCCTTTGTGAAAGGATTGGCACCGAAAGTCTTTAATGAACATGTTGAAAGGATGGGTATTATGGGATACCATTATTGATGTTTATGACGTTTGTATATTGACAGTGAGCTCACTTATATTTATGTTTCATTAATCCTATTTTCTATATTGTATACATTTATGAGATAAATTATGTTAAATAGGATCTGTTTTTAAATAAGACATTATTGTTGGACCATTATTGTGTTTCTTATGAATGGATCATATTGAATGAAGTGCTAGTATTGTAGTACATGGAAGGAATTATGTCGTTCATAAAGACGTGAAACCGCCATGATTCGTATTAGTATCTTTATTTAATTATGATATATGATGTGATCAACATTTAGAGAATTTAGCAAATTTATGCGCATAATGTTTATTTATTATACCATAATATAATGTTTTAATTAATGAGCCAAGTGGGAGAATATAAACCATATAAAATATTATGTGGCCCATCAATTGTATTTTTTAATTATGGTTTTAATAATATTAAGTGCTAAATTCTGATTGGTCAATTTAATTAAAAGTCAACTAGGGTTTTGTCGTTTGATGAGAACGGTTATTATTTACCTATTTAATAGAAACTGGTCCTCTCTCTCGCCCGACGTGCCTCTCTTCCTCCATCAGAAAGCAGGATTACTAAAGGGACAGAGGAGAGAAATCAAGTTTCTTCATAGATAAAGTTTTGTGGGTTATCTAGATCAAGATTTAGCTATTCTTATAGATCAAGGTATGTAACCCTATTTTATATTTTGGTGAAATTATAGAATTCTAAGATCTATGTTAAAGAATTATTGCAATTATGTTTGTGCAATATATTATGCTTACAGAAGGATCTAGGAAAAATCTCATAAAGTTCTTTAAATATGGGACGTTCTTTTGATCATTATTTGGGAGTAGAAAATTTTATATCATTTGCACTATGAAGTCAAAAGCTGCTCCAGTAAACAAGAATATATGTTGGACAAATCATTTCAATGTGGAAAAATTATGTAATTTGGAAATCTGTTAATTGAACTTTGAATTTTCTGGCCTAAAAAAACTGATTGATTAACGAGAGAGATCTAGGAAAAATGTCAGAAATTTCTTTAAATGTTGGCCATTCTATTGAGTAATATTTGGGAGTAGAAAATTTTACGTTCTTTGCATAACGAAGTCAAAAACTGCCCCAGAAGACAGGTCTGTATGTTGGCCATGTCATTTCAATGTGGAAAAATTATGTAATTTAGGGATATTTTATGAAGACACCAGTGTGTACCTCACCTCTATAAATTCGCGATGCTACAACCCCTTCTGTTACTTAAACTGATCAGCTATACAAATTCTATGCTCTTTCATAATCTAAACTTTCATGGAGAATTCCAGCGTTGTTTTCGTATTACTAACAATTGCAACCATTAGTGCTATAAGTTTCTCCAATGGAAATATTGATGTGCTTTGCAGAGAGAGTGAGAGGCAAGCTCTACTGCGATTCAAGCAAGATCTCAAGGACCCCATGAATCGGCTTTCCACCTGGGATGGCGGAGATTGCTGCAGCTGGATGGGTATTACCTGCGATAACTTAACCGGTCATGTCCTTGAGCTGCATGTTAATTCTGGTCAAGCTGAGCATCTTGATCTTTTGAGATACGGGTTGGGTGGTAAGATAAATCCATCTTTACTCGTTTTGAAGTATCTCAAATACTTGGACCTAAGTGGAAACAATTTTGAAGGGATTCAAATTCCTAGCTTCATTGGTTGTCTTAAAAGTTTAACACATCTTAACCTCTCATATTCTGGTTTTGGAGGGAAAATCCCTCATCAATTGGGAAACCTCTCGAATCTCAATTATCTCAATCTAGGATATTGTAATTTTTTGAAGGTTGAGAGCCTTCAATGGATGTCTGGCCTCTCTTCACTGCAGTACATGGAGATGACAAGGATTGATCTCAGCAAAGCATTTGATTGGTTGCAAGTGGTTAACATACTCCACTCTTTGGTAGAGTTACGTTTGTCTCATTGTGAACTCGATAATAATTTTGCTCCTCTTTCTGTCATAAATTTCACATCACTTGTCACCCTTGATCTTTCCTTTAACAACTTAGGCCCTTTGGTGCCCATGTGGATATTCAGTCTCAGCAATCTAGAACACCTTAATGTAGGTTCAAATTTCTTTGCATTAGGATCGACTTCATTCGGCCTTAAGAACTTGACCCGTCTTATTAGTCTTGACATGTTTCAGAATTCATTCAATTCCACCATCCCACAGTGGATTTTCTGTCTTAAGCATCTTGAGTACCTTGGTCTTACTGATACTCAGTTGATGGGTAATATTCCTAGTGCCATTGGAAACTTGACATCCATTAATGTCCTTATATTGTCTTCTAATCAACTTGATGGGAACATACCGAACTCATTCGGAAACCTCTGCAAGTTAAAGGAACTCTATCTTGATTCCAACAGATTAAGCGGAGCGATATTGGGAATTCTTACTACATGCGCTGCAGAGTCACTGGAGTTGCTATATTTAGATGACAACCAACTATCAGGTCTACCAGCATCTCTAGGAAGACTGTCAAACTTACAAGATTTTGATGTTTCTCATAATCAGTTAACTGGAAGTCTTCCTGGAAGTTTGGGCCAACTTGTGAAGCTGGAATCCTTGGATATATCTCATAATTTGTTAGAAGGTGTGGTTTCTGAAGTTCACTTTTCTAATCTTACAAGATTGAAGACGTTATATGCATCTGGAAACTCATTGACTCTGAAGACAAGTCCACTCTGGCTACCTCCTTTTCAACTTGAAGCGTTGAATTTGAATTCTTGGCATTTGGGGCTACAACCTCTCCATTGGATTCGGCGGCAACATCATTTGTCCGAGCTACAAATATCCAGTGCCGGAATTTCAGGTACAATTCCCTCTTGGTTTTGCAATTTTTCTCTTCGGTTAGTCTATCTAAATCTTTCTCATAATCAATTCCATGGCGAGTTTCCGTGTACAAATCTGTCTTTGCCAACAATTGACCTGAGTTCCAACCAGTTCAATGGTTCATTGCCATTTGTCTCGTCATTGCCATTTTCTTCATTACTAGACTTTTCCAATAATTCATTTTCTGGATCTGCGTTTCACTTTTTCTGTGGTAAGAATGATGATAAACAAGATTTGTCGATTGAAGGAGATGAGTCAGTGTATGTTCATCTCGGAAACAATCTTCTCTCTGGAAAAATTCCAAACTGTTGGTCGAAATGGGAAAGTTTAGCCGTGTTAAATCTACAAAACAACAATTTGTTAGGAGTTATCCCAAGCTCTATGGGATATTTGACTAGTCTCTCCTCATTGCAATTGCGCAATAATAATCTTCATGGAAATTTACCTTTGTCCTTACAGAAGTGTATAAACTTGGAGGTTCTTGACCTTAGTGAAAATAACTTTGTTGGAATGATACCAAAGTGGATAGGGATAAGCTTGTCAAGTTTGGTGGTTCTTAATCTTCATTCTAATAGATTTCAAGGCGATGTTCCTTTGGAACTCTGCAATCTCATGAGTCTTCAAATATTGGATCTTGCACAAAATAACGTCTCAGGAACTATACCAAGATGTTTGTGTAATTTGAGTTCCATGACCACCTCGCCAAATTCGGGGCTACCTTCTTTAACTTTTGGATCTATAAGAGACGAATATGATATGATGGCGAAAGTAGTGGTGGTGACAAAAGGAAGGGAAGTTGAATATGGCACTGTGCTTAATTTTGTAAGAAGTATGGACCTTTCAAGCAACAATCTTCATGGGGAGATTCCTGTGGAGCTAACTCGCCTTCAGTTGCAAACTCTTAATTTGTCGAAAAATAACTTGGCTGGAAAAATTCCTTCAAAGATTGGTGACATGACATGGCTAGAATCTTTGGATTTGTCAGAGAACCAACTCTTCGGTGAAATACCTCCAAGCATGTCAAGGTTGACGTTTCTGAGTGTCCTGAATTTGTCTTACAACAAGTTTACGGGACCAATTCCGAGGGGCACTCAGCTTCAGAGCTTTAATGAGTCCAGCTTCATCGGTAATCAACTCTGTGGACCACCGCTCCAACAGAAATGCTCTGCGAAAAGTGATCAGGGCACTCCACCTGCAGGTTCCAAACAAGATCAGCAAGTGTGGCTGTTGAAAGACAATCACTTCTACTTGAGCTTGGGACTTGGATTTGCTTTTGGCTTTTGGTGTGTGCTGGGCTCGTTGCTCACCAACATGCCTTGGAGCGTTGCAATTTGTCGGCTCTTGGATAGGATTGTTCTGAAAATCTATGGTGCCATGTTTTAGAAGTACTTCATGTTGTTTATGTTTTAGTGACTTATTTCGTATTTATGTTCTTCATAAATTTTCCTTCTTTGTTCTTATAAATTATTTCTGTTTAGGGACGTTGATTATGTTTTTGTTTTGTTTTTGAAAGTGGTTGTAATTTGTTTGCATCAGGTTAATTAATATTAATTAGAGTTTTATCTGTGTAGTTTGAAATATCAGAACGCCGAATTTATTTTACGAATTTTGCATAAATGGTCTCTCTGTTATTTGGAATCATAAAAATACCCCCTCATCTCGATTTTGTTGAAGTATTACCCCATTTATTTTTTCTTTATATATTATTTTGTTTGAGAATTTCAAATGTAAGAAATTAAGTAGGTGTCAATAACTGCTTGGTTTACTTTAATTCAAATAAAAATGTGACAATTATTAAATTTTCAAAAAAATATATACATAAAGGATGATAATGAAACAAAAAATAAAATGTAAAATAGCGTTCGTGTAATTTTTCATTTTGCAGAAAGAGTGCTGGTGTGTTTTATAATTTATGAAAATTGAACGAACGGCATTTATGCAAAGCTCACAATAATGGTACCGTAATTATCACTTATCGAAAATATATATTATTTTAATATCTGTATGTTGGACCCGAAGGCCAGCTGAAACTTTGTGCTTTCCGTATGGTCTAAAACTCGTTCAACGTAGACCCCGAAGAATTACAGACGCGGAGTGAGACTAAAACGATGTCGTCGCATGGGAACTCTTCGACCGCCAACGATCCTCGGCAGCCATCGGCGGCCAAGCCCTTCGTTCAGCAGTCTGTGGCACCCCAAGATCTACCGGTAGATTACTCGGGCTTCATCGCTGTCATGTTCGGTGTCGCCGGTGTCATGTTCAGGGTCTGAATCTGAAACCCATTTTGCTCATTATTTTAATTGATTTTTTTCAGATCCATTACCCGCCCACAAAATCTTCGAATCCCCACCCTTTTCTTTTGGGTGTTCATGGATTTTATTTTCGTTTATTTTTTTTGCAGTACAAGCTGTGCTCATGGGTTGCAATCATTTTCTGTGCGCAATCGCTTGCCAACATGAGAAACTTTGAGACTGATCTCAAACAGGTCTCCATGGCCATGATGTAAGTTCTGCTTCTCTCTCTATATGTATGCATTTATATATACAATTTTGATGTTCTACTCAGGAAGCATGAAATATTATTTACATTATAATTAAATATATATTTATTTTTGAAAAATGGGAAAGTAATTTGATTAGGATTTGGAATTTGTGGCTGAATGGTCATAATTAGGTGATTTAAATTAAGCAATTATACACTGTAATTCATGGTTCCATTAGTGAAGCTAGCTTAGTATTGTGAGCAGGGACAAGTTGAATGGATGAAAGTAGAACAATATTAGTGTAGATAAGGTATGTTGGGTGTGTAGAAAATGATGATAAACGTGATTTTGATTCAACTAAGCTAGATATGATGGTTTGGGGAATTTACCGGGGGGAAAAATGTGATTTTGATTCAAACAAATTAACCTTGATCGCCAGAGGATCACACATACCCAAGTAGACAATGCCTAGAGCTACTTTGCTCTCATCCAACTGGTTTGGTTTACATGGTATTGCTGGTCGATATTTATCTTTCTTATTACCTTAGCTAGTGTGCCACATTGGATATTGTGAGCAGAATCTCCCTGAGCATGACATCAGTGAAATTCTTGTATATGCATGACATGAAAAACCATACTTATTGACTACTAATTTGAGAGGAATTATTTCGTATTTATCACTTTCGGGGCAATTGATCTATTTATGACAATGCTAGAGGTGCAAAGCAGGTTTCTTTCACCACAATTTTAAGGGTTTTCTATTCAGTTTTCCTGCAGAAAATAGAATTTAGCCACCTGTTGTTGGTGAAGTTAGAAGGATATGAGCGTCTGAACATTGGATCTAGGTGTGCTCTTGAACTTGATGAATATGATAGTGTAACCTCTATGTGGACTGTTGACCCTTCTGACTTAGATTATTGAAAAACTTTCAGGGGTTTAATCTTTGTATCAAATGGATGTTTAATATGTGTGCTTGATCGTACATGCATTTTCTTTGCCTTGCAATATTGGTCATATTGGCTTCTCATGCTTGAACATTTGTTTTTGTTTTCCTACTAGGTTTGCTGTTATGGGATTGGTGACGAACTACTTAGGTCCTCGGCCACCAAAAACTACTTAGAACCTTGACTACACCGCCTAATTGTTGAGGTTATAGGATCAAAGATTTGAGATTTAATAGTACAAGGCTTCTATCTAAATTGTAATCTTTCTTCTTATTGTTTTAGAGAGAAACTGTTGAGATTTTATCATAATATAAATAATTATAGAGACACAAATATATCTCAGGATTTGAAATTCCATTTTTACCACTTTCTTTGGTTCTGTGATTAATCTTCTTTCGTGGCGTTCTACCCTTTAATAGTTCTATGCAGTTATGTGTTTATGTGTATGTATAGTTCAGCCACTAGTTGATGCACATAAAGCATTGTATATGAGATCTTGGGTTTTTACATAGCCAATCCAGAAATTGAAATTATATGCAGCATTGAAATAATTGAAAATTTTAATGTAAAATTTTAGCCTTCACCCAAGTAACATCTAATCGAAGCTGAGTTTGGACTCTTATAAGTTGAAGTCATCCCGAGATCACCGAACTTTTACAATATCAATTCTAATTGCAATCTAAAAAGAAACAATGACATACCTTTCCTCTTTTTTTTTTTGGGAAATAATGGTTGTATTAACCTCGCAGAAACCGACAAAGAATAAAAGAATTTACCTTTATAGTAGGACAATAGCTACGTCTATGGAATAAAATAAAGAAACAGGATATATGCCAGAATATCCATAGCCATAGTGATCATCGTAAACAGAAGTTGAACCACAAGATCCAAACAAAGCTTCTTATATAAAATCTGTGCAAAAACTATGAAAACAATTACAAGCTCTGCTCTGCAAATTTGCAATGGGCAAGCGTCCTCATGTTCTAGCAATAGCATACCTTGCACAGGGCCATGTAGGTCCTCTCATGAAGTTGTCACAGCTTCTCGCCGATCAAGGAATCCGGGTGACATTCGTCAACACCAAGTCTATACATGACCGAGTTTTGGCAGCTCTGTCGGAAGAGGATGGTTGCGGCGGCGAAAAACTAATGGAGACAGTGTCAATCGCAGATGGACTGGAACCAGATGACCATAAAGATAGTATTAAGATTAAGGAATCGATGTCAAGGTTTGTTCCTAAAGAGTTGGAAAATCTGATAAGGAAGATTAATAGTAGTGCTACAGAAGATGAGAAGATCAAATGTGTTATTGCTGATGCAACTGTTCCATGAGCATTGGAGACTGCTGAGAATTTGGGAATCAAGAAGGCAATGTTTTTGGCCTACAGCTGTGAGAGGCTTTGTCTTGACACTGCAAGTTCCAAAGCTTATTGAGGATGGGATTGTCGATCATTGTGGTAAGTTCTAAAAATTTCATCTTCTAAAGAATAAAAAATTATACTTGGTTGAGTAGATAATGCAACCTGACAACCCATCCAAACGTTTTTTTATTTTATTTTATTATTATTATTATTTTAATGAGACCAAACATATCAAGATTAAAAAGATTAAATTCTGAGTAATTTAGGGTTTTGAAAAATTTAACCCTTAATTAACGAAATCGTTTTAATATATATTAAATTAAATGCTTTTTTCTTTTTTTTTTGGGTGCATGTTTTTTGGTATATGTTTATATTTGCTATAATGTAATTGTCCAATAATATCAATAACCTGTTTGATTTTAATTTTATTTTATTTTTTTTATAATTTTTAATTTTATTTTATTATTATTATTTTTTTAAATGTCCGTGCAGGAAACTTTCTGAAGAATGAGATGGTCCAGATATCTCCAAACCTCTCAGCAATAAACACATCAGGCTTCATATGGAGCTGCCCAGGCAATCAAATCAGACAAGAAACACTATTCAAATACATCCTCACTGTCACCAAAACCATAAAAATCTCCAACTTTCTTCTGTGCAACTCATTCACTGAGCTTCATCCTTTGGCCTGTGATTATATCCCAAACCTCCTACCAATTGGTCCTCTACTTTCAACTCGTTGTTCAGTAAAAAAGGCTGGTAACTTATGGGAAGAAAACCTGACTTGCCTGACTGGCTTGAAAAACAACCGGAGAGGTCAGTCATATATGTGGCTTTTGGAAGCAAAGCAATGTTCAGCCATGAGCAATTTGAGGAACTAGCACATGGGCTTGAGATGGTTGGTCAGCTATTCTTGTGGGTAGTTCGGTCAGACACAATTAACAATGGGTCAGTGGTCAAATACCCAGATGGGTTTTGTGAAAGAGTAATGGACAGGGGTAAGATGGTCAATTGGGCACCTCAGGAAATGGTTTTAGCTCACCCTTCTATTGCATACTTTTTGATCCATTGTGGTTGGAATTCAAGCATGGAAGGAAATAGCTTTGGTGTGCCTTTTCTTTGTTGGCCTTATTTTGGTGATCAGTTTCATATTAGGAGCTATATTTGTGATGTTTTGGAGGTGGGTTTGGGATTGGAAATGGATGAGAATATTGGGATTGTCTCTAGTTTTGAAATTAAGGAAAATTTGAAAAAATTGATTTTGAATGTTGGAATATAAGGAAAATGCATTGAAGCTTAAAGAAATGGCTGAAAAGACTGTCAGTGAAGGTGGGTCTTCATTGAAGTACTTGAAGTCCTTTGTTGAAGAGCTTAGGAGTTAAAAATGTGTGAAAAAAATGTGATAATTTTTTAAAGAAATATGTTACGGATCTTAAATTTTAAAATTTTAAATGTATCAGAAATAAAATGACAAATGACATGTTATAAAATATAAAAGAATATTTGGATTTAAAAAAAAAAAAACTAAAATAGTAGCTTCTAAATTTTTTTGTTATAAAGAATAAAAATATATATTTTTTTAAAAAAATTTACACCTCAGTCTAGTTAAAAAAAATATACGGATTTTAAAAAAAAAAAACTATAATAGAAGCTTCTAAAAACTATAAATTTATTCTACACCTATTTGGGTCCAGTCTTTATTAATTTTGGTTGCTATTTTTTAGGGACAGTTTTAGAAAAATGTTTAATAGCTAAATCTTTATTTGATAACCTTAATGGATAGACTTTTTGGAATAAATATGAGATAAACATGTAATAACATAGATATTATTTTTGAATAATGTATACCAAGACTCGTTAAATCTTGAAAATATAAAATAAAATTTGTTAATCATTTTTATTTTGCGAAATAATTTCGTAAAAAATAGTTTTACAAAACATTACCGAAACGGGCCCTAATTAGGTAGTTATTTTCCAATATGTTCTCTAAGATATAAATAGCATTAGAAAAAGGAAATGAGATATTTATGAAAACTTTCTTTGACATTATCAATAATAATAATAATAATAATAATAATAATAATAATAATAATAATAATAATAAAAAGATTTAACAAAATATAACACAGAAAGAGAGAAATGAATTAAAGAATATATCCTTATTTGTAATACAATATATCTATACAAATTAACGTGGGAAATAGGAGGAAATTTTTTTTTCTGGTTTTGGAGTTTTGCTCTAAAATTTTTGCAAAACATCAACGAATGAATGACCTATCTTATTGTGATGCAGAATAAAATAAAAATAAAAATATAATTAAAATTAAATAAAACTGCTGCTGTAATCCCTTCCTCTTTTCAGTCTGGCCAATACCCACTCATCTTCTCTCTGCATATAAATAATAATAATAATAATAATTATCATTTTTTTTTTGGTTAAAGATACTTGCATTGAAACAACCAAGCAGCAACGCACAAAAAGCCTCCCAGAGAGACGATTACAAAGATAGATCCAACTGATCCTGAACTAACTTAGCTAAAATCTCTTTGAGAAGAGATTCAAGCGAAAATTCATCAATCGAAATAGTACAAGAATTTAACAAAGTAAATTTTACAGTAGCATCTGCAACAACATTTGAGAACCTAGGACTCCACTTAATCTTCCAATCAAAAGTTGCAAATCTGCTTTTAATAGCTATGTTAATCTAATAATAATTATCATTGTTAATCTAAAAATACCAAAAGAAAAATGTAGATATAAACAAATAGTTTCAGTATTATATTTTTCACATAATTATTTAACTTAATTGATCAATTTATTAAGAAATTCTTAATTTTTCACTAATTAGAAAAAGAAGAAAAAAGAAAAAGAAATATTCACCTTGGAAGATTGCTGAGGAGAAGATTGAGACAAGTGAATTTCCTCCAAAACCCAATGAGTTTTCTTTCCATGATCAGGATGGGGCCCAGAGAAATAAGTGAAACATAATTTGTAAGCAAAAATATTTCCTTCATTAATGTTCACTGGAATTTCTCCACCGTTCGATTTCCAAAACCCTCTTCCATTTCCAACAATTCTAATTGTTACTGCTCCTGATGATCTACAACTCCTGTGTTCATTCATATTCTCATCTTCCATTTTGTGGCTGATGAAGAAGAACCATTCCCTTTCTCCACAAGGAAATGTCACTGCAACTCAAAATTAAAAATAAATAAATAAATGAGATATAATTAATTTAAAAAATTAAAAAGAAAAAAAAAGAAGAAGATAATAAAAAAGCAATGCAATATAATTTGATGGGAAGTAATTAATTGTAATATATAAACACAATTAGCAGATGTGATTGAATCCATCTACTAAAAAAATTAAGGACTAGAACTCAATAACTTTATTTAAAATATTTCTCTTTGCAAATGGGCTTTATTACATTAAAACACGAACTTTTAAAAGACCTACTGGAACACATTATTACACTAAAACACAAACCTTTAGAAGATTGGAAACCAACCAAAAAAAAAAAAATTAAGAAGAAGAAGAAGAAGAAGAAGTCATTAAAAAATTCAAGTTAAAGTTTATGCCAACATGAAAAAAGTTCAATTTAATTTCACATACATTTACATCTTTTTATATGTAAGAAGGTGGAAATGGTATGGATCCGTCAGTCTTGTGTCCGGAACGATTTGAAAACCCTAAAGGTGAAAATGGTATGGATCGGTCCAGGACGATTTGAAAACCCCAGAACATTGCTTTGCAGCTCTACCATATATATCTTCCTTGCAATTAAAACTCCATTAATATTCTTTCTAATGATACCATTTGGTGTCGTCTATAAATTGTAAGGTTATGGTACTCTTCATCAACTTGGCAACTAATTACTCAAAACCCAATAGTGTATTCACACAAATATTGATGAATATTTGTGTGAGTTTGTATAATTAACTTTTCCTCTATTCTAAACCCCAACACTTATGATTGTGACAATTTCAGATCATAGTGTTCACTTTTCACCTCCAGAAAACACTAATCATCACCATCACCATCATCATCATGTGCTTGTTTCCTGAAAAAGTATAGCATCCATATCTAAATTAAAAAATAAAATTTAACCATTTATTTGTACATCCATCCATTGCAATATAATATATATATATATATAAACGATAACGACAATGAAAATGTAGAATTCATAAAACTGTATATATATATATATATATATATATATTATATTACCTATATCATTGGGAGGCTGGCTATAGAGCACATCTGCATCAATATCTTGAATAACAGTGGCTGGAACTTGCTGGTTAATCACTTTGTTTAATAAATAGTGTTTAACTAGCTCTTCATCGGTTGGCAAAAACCTATATCCAACTGGAAGTTCATTGAGCACCATTTATGATCACCTACAAGTGTAAGGGATAAGAAAGCCATTTGTATATATATAGGGCATATATAAGCCCAAGCTAAGAAAGAGTTCTTGTACAAGGAGATGTTGGAATATAACAAACTATACGCAGTAGAAGGATTTAGAATCCTATTAGGACTTGGACAAATAGCATAGACAAACAAATATTAAAATGATTAATATTTGACTTCTTATATAGATTTTTCCGTTATCGATTTCCGTATAGTATTTACTATTAGTGTAATAACAAGTCAAGGAATTAATTTGAGACATTGTTTTGGCGTTAATGCAATTATCTTCTTGATTTATATATGGTGTTATATATCATGAATTTGACGTCTAAAAAATACACCATGGTCCGTGTAAATTACCTTTGCATGTATAGCTTCTACATATACATATTACGTGTTATATATATATATATATATAGAAATGCTCTCATATACAACATCGTTCATATATATTAAGCGACAGATGAAGTATTATATATTTTTAAAAGACTTTTAAAAATTATATGTGGGTCCAAGTGAATAAAAAATTATTAAAAATGTATATCACATCATTTGTCATTTAACATATACTAGCATCAGAGGAATTATATATATATATATATATGTATATATGCGTGTGTAAAAAGCTACAGTTGGAAAGAAAAAAAAATTGAGAGAGAGTGATAGGAGGAGGAAACTAAGTGTTAATTTGAATAGATCAGTGTGTTAATCTTTGAATTTAAAATTATTTATGATTTAGTATTTGACTAGTTAACGTATTTAGTTAACTATATGACGCGGCAGACAAACATATACCATACGTAACTGAAAAATTCTTCTATCCCCTCTCCTATTTCGGTATAAAATAATAACTGTTTACACTGTACGCGTAAGAAAATTACACCTAATAGTATTTTCAATGTATAACATAGTTTTTTTTTTCTACCAAAAAAAAAAATGTATAACATAGTTTTTGAAGCGCAGGGAGTGAGCCACCTTTTAGCTAAGAATTAATTTAAAGGAGTATAATAAAAAATATCCCAAGCAATTGAATTAGTTTCCACCCCAAATGTAAAAATAAAAACAGTTGAACTAGAAACATATAGCACGGAGAATCCTACATAAGGTCCTTTTTTTTTTTTCCTTTTTTTTTTACACTTTAATTATATATAATAAAGAAGACTTTAATTAAACTAGGTTTGAGAAGTTTTAATAACAAAAGTCACACGAATAATTGACACTATAGAACTGTACGTTAGAAACTACAAGCTTGATTAAGTAATTAAGATGATCTATATTTGACTAAAATCTAAAGCTTGAACTATATATTAAAATTGGCAATAGAGTCGAGTTAAACATATGTGGATCGGTCCGTTCTTCATTGTTTTTTGAAAGCTTTGAATAAACTTGAGCTGAATATATAAACAACAATAAGTTCCCATGTATAGAGATTTAATAATTTACTTCACTTGATCGCAAGGAATAAGCAATTTATTTTCAATATTTTGTTAAGTTGGAATAGAATAACATAACAAAAAAAGAAAAAGAAAATCATTTGAAATTAGATCGGCTTTGTGCCAAATTGATCTTCAGTGGAGGGTGGATACAAAAGCGTGCACACAGAAATTCCTAGGTAAACCTTGTCTTCTACATACTCAACATTTCATACTTGCGCACCTTGATTGAATGAAAAATATTGTTAATTGTCACCACTAGTATTTAACACTAAATAAGTAAGAGCACTCTATTTTTCCTTAAAACTGTATTTGGATTGATGGAATAGAAGTGAAAGAAAAAGAAATGATTCAAATGGTTTATTGTTGGCATATTTTTTATTCATGATATTTTTGTAAACAATATAAATTAAATTAATTATTTTTTTGTTTTATTTCCTTTCATTTCATTAATAATCATCCCAATCACAATTATTTTTCATTTCATTTTCTCATTAACCTATTCTCTTTTTTTTTTTCATTTTCTTTATTCAATAAATTTCAAAAATTAATATTTATCCAACTGACCAAACAATATAATACTTTACACAAACTTTCGAATTCATTTCTGAATAAGAATTCTGAAACCATTAAGAAAACCAGTGACTTTTACGCCAAGGCAACCGAATCCATTTATATTCAATATCAGTTACGCCGTGACTCGAAACAAATAGTTTTATAAATTAATAACAACATAAAATATTGGATTATAAAGTCCAATTTTGATACCCTTAGATTTAGTCGTCAACAAATTAAACATTGTCGTATTTGAGTAGCCAATCACATGTAAACACAATCTTTTTTTTTTCACTCTTGTTTTGGTTAAAACATGTAAACACAATCTTTGTTGTGTTCAATTACTACTAATTAATCAACAAATTAATTTAATTACACAAAAATCCAACAGCTGGCCATTAGAGAGCAGTACTATAGGTTTCTTTCTATCGTTATTTTATAGTTTTCCTCTCAAGTAGTGAATCATTATAATTTGGATACCGGGTTATAAAAGTTAGTTTTATAAGCAACACTAATAATATTAGTTGAAGTTTGATATATAATCAATATGACCACAGCTACCGCCCACAACTATATATATATAATTACTATTCTACACGGTATCGTTTATATATGATGAATGATATATATATATATATATATACTTCTATAATATTTCTACACGGCATTGTTTAAATATATGAACAATAATAAAGATATAATTGACCAATTCATATGGGGTCTAATAAAAAATGTATATACAAATTAATTAATGGTATGAATTTATTTTCTGTACATATTTAATAAGGTGTCTAGTAAAAAGTGTATATAAAAATTAATTTATAGTATGAATTTATTTTCTTTACATATTTAATAATGTGCTACATTTATATAGCTCTCAACATAAGTGATACAGTGTATTACAACATTTTATATATATATATATATATATATATATATATATATATATATATATATATATAGTTTATGCCCTATATATGATATAATTAAACGCCAAATTTGATGTGATGCCTTTAGAGGTAGCTAATTATTTAAATTGCAGTTAATTTACTATGGGAAATCAATTTTAAAACTAAACGAACAAGTCTTAGTAAACCATGTTAATACTAAAAAGATTAAAACAATAATAAAATATTAAATAACTTTATAAATTAATAGGCATAATAATTCAAAAAATTAATAAAATGGCGACGGCAATGCTCCTACAACAGCAACACCCTCATTTCCTCATCTTTCTACATTGATCATCGAGCATTATCACGTGCTAATTTTCTTGTCACTCTTCCCATATATAGAAGATGAGCTTTCGTTAGTAAATGCTAGCTTAAAGATACTCCCAACAAACGATTAATATGATTCATGTTAATGTTGGTGGAGTATATGGTCATCTTCGTCTTCTCTCTTTCTTCCCTAATCAAAATTGACATCTCTTTGGATTAACAACATTGAAGATCTACAATGTTTACCAGAGTGGTTCAAAGGCCTTGCTCCTCTCAAGGTATTGACAATTAGAGATTGTGGTGAGTTGCAGTCTTTATCACCAGGTATTCCACATCTCACTCGCTTTAACAGCTTTAATTATAACATCAGAGTTATCAAATTTGTTTGTCAAAATCTGAAGACCAATAATTTGACTAATGATTTATTTATGTATTATGTAAAAATCTCATTAATTTTTCAATCATTGAGGTGATGCGGCTTCAATTGTGCAAATAAATTTATTACTACACGCATTTGGTGGTTGTAGTATATTACTGTAAATTTAACAACCTCTCACATCCCATATATATATATATATATATATATATATATATACACACACAATTTTTGATTTTTTTACAAAACAGGATAAATAATAATCAATAAGACTAATTGACAATTATCCATCTTCAAACCTCAATTTTTTACATGAAAATATTAGTGAAATAAGGGGTGACAATGCAACCAAAATAAAATATGTTAATGTAATTCCGAACGTGCGTAATTCCATAAAATACAAAGGCATATATGTATACAAGAAAAATTGTTATGGAAGTGGGGGTGTTGGAATGGGAAAAAACTCTAGTATTCCCCAACTACGCCCAGTAGCTCACAACTCCTTTCATTCTTTATCCACATCATATAATTACTAAGCACAACAATGAAAAACGTTACTGACTCCGTCTCCATCATATTCTCTTTGATATTTGCAATGTCAAATTCGCATCCATTTCAACTTTAAAAAAAGCATGAGATAAACATGTCAGCGTCGGCATTCACTATCACCTACTGGATTCCAACCACCCACGTGTCCCCAACATTTTTGAAGGATTAAATTGAATTTGCCTACAGTAATTTCCTGACGTTACCGTCGAATAATTTTTGCCTTTGTGGTGAGGCATAAAGACTTATTCTAAGTTCTAATGATTGAGGACACCTGATGGATATTTTTGCAACTTTTAAATTTCGGTGGCAAAGGGTCTTAACATCACCAATTCAAGATCAGTTAGGAAGATAGAGATTATTTGAACTATAAATAATTTTGAAACGGCTTGAAATTTTAAATTTTAAAATTTCAAATGGATTTCAAATAATATGGTATTTGCTACCTTATTTATATTTTTTTAACTCAATTAATTAAAAAATAAATAATAATATTTATTATATCACTAATAGATTTTAAAATTGATATAAAATAATATTATTGACATACCACGGCAAAAGCTTAAGAAAAAAAAAAAAAAAACTAACTGGGCATCAACTTGCCAAATGACATCAAAGATTTATTATAGAATGTAATTTATTTCCATTACTTGAACTTGAAGATTAATTTCTATTATATATTAGCATTTAAAAAAGAAAAGAAAAATAAATTCAATTATAAATGTTAAATCTCCATGCCTGGTGCATTTAAAAATTAACATAGAAGTTGATAATTTCAAGAATGGTCATGATGATTGAATTCTGCTTTGACAATCCCTTGTGGGTTATTTCCTTCATTTTTTTTCATACCATCAAGTGGTAGAATTCACGTGTCATAAAAGTTAGTTCTTTAGACGGTTTAATAAATTAGAGCAAAGCATAAGAATCCTTTAGTGGTTGATTTTCTACTTTATTCCAATTGAATGATAATAATAAAGTAAAGAAGCAAACGCGTACTTGGCAAGCGAAAGGATAATAACTTGACTCGGAAGAGCAGGAAGTATGATGCTTTAGTTGATATGGCAGCGAAATTCTGTCTCTCTTTGAATTATTTTGTGTCCGATGAATTCTCAATTGAGAATCTCTCTGTGTTTTGGACAAAATTGTAGAGGCTTGTACTGCTCTTAACTTTCTTTTTGGGAGTTGTTTTGTGCTTTATGCATTGGTCCCTTTTACCAAAAAGTACTTGGCAAGCGAAGCCACCTCTTCTTCACAACATATTTATCTTCATAACTTCTCTCAACATATTTTGCTCTTTGATCCAAACCAAAAGAAATGGCAGAAGCAATCCTCTCAAGCATTGCTGAGGGAATCATCGGGCAACTGGGTAATGCTGCTGTGAAAGAGATCGGGTTGCTGTGGGGTGTTGAAGATGAGCTTGATCAACTCGAAGACACTATGACAACTATCAAAGGTGTACTTGCCGACGCAGAAAAGCAGCAATCGCATAGTGATCAAATCAGAATTTGGCTCCAGAGGCTTGAAGATGTTGTTTATGAAGCTGATGATTTGGTGGATGAGTTCTCTACTGAAGCTTTGCGACGACAGCTGATGTCCGGGCGTAGAACACTCAAACAGGTACGAACTTTCTGCTCACCTTCGAACCAGTTTTTTTTCCGGCACAAGATGGGTTGTAGAATAAGAGATATTAGGAAGAAGCTAGATGTCATTGCTGACGACAAGAAGTTTCATTTAGAGTCGGGGCTTGGCCTTGGACATACTAAACTAGTGTCTCCTGGAGAGTGGGAAACTCACTCATTTGTTCAAAAAGAACAAGTTGTAGGAAGAGCTGATGATAAAATGGCGATCATGAAACTGATATTTGACATCAAAACTGACGAAAATATAGGTGTAATTGCCATTGTTGGTGTTGGAGGGTTAGGAAAAACAACACTTGCACAGCTAGTTTTCAATGATGAAGAAGTCAGAGAAAAATTTGAGCTAGTAACGTGGGTGAATGTCCCTAAGAATTTTGATGTGAAGTTAGTTGTCAAGGAAATTATGAAATCGGGAGAAAAAGATGTGAAATCGTTGGATCAATTGCAAAAGGATCTTCAAGAAAAATTAAAAGGAAAAAAATACTTTCTTGTGCTTGATGATGTGTGGAATGATAACCGTGAAAAATGGTTGAAGTTGGAAAACTTGTTAAGGGGTGGTGCTTATGGAAGTAGAATAATTGTAACCACACGTAGTAAAAAGGTTGCAGATGTTGTTAGAGGCACAATGGAACCGTACCTTTTAGGGGTCCTAGATGGTGAGAAGTCATGGGATCTATTTAAAAAAGTGGCTTTTAAACAAGGGCAACAGCCAAAGGATTCTAAAATTGTGGAAATTGGGAAGGAGATTACAAAAAAGTGTGGAGTAATTCCCCTAGTTATAAGAACAATTGGAAGTATGTTGTATTCTATACATCAAGAAGAGTGGTCATCTTTCAATGAAAAGGAACTGTCAAGAGTATCTGAATATGAAGATGATATTTTACCAAGGCTTAAATTGAGTTATGATCGTCTGCCGTCACATTTGAAACGTTGCTTTGCCTATTGTAGCTTGTTCCCTAAGAATTATGAAATCGATGTCCAACAACTAATAAAGCTTTAAATGGCTCAAGGATTTATTAAGTTGTCATCAGATTCGCACCAACTTCTGGAGGACATGGGTTATGAGCATTTCAGGGATTTACTTTGGAGATCCTTCTTTCAAGAAGTTGAGTTCGATGAGTTTTCAGGGAATGTAAGAATCTGCAAAATGCATGATTGCATGCATGATCTTGCAAAGTCAATAGCAGGAACAAGAAATGTTATGTTAAGTTTGAATGACGCCAACAATAAAATTGATAAAAAAACTTTTCATGTGTCAGTCGATTTTTCTCCAACAATAAGGGATTTGGTACAACAGTTTTCAACTTCAGCTGATCACGCAACAAGGATTAGAACAATGTTTTCCACAATATATTATGATCTCCAGTCAATTGATGGATTATTTGACTTTGGACTTAAGTTCTTACGTACTTTGGATTTGCACGGATCAACGATTAAGACACTTCCAAATTCAATCGGTAACATGAAGCATCTGAGGTATCTTGATCTTTCTAGTAATGGAAAGATAGAGGCATTGCCGGATTCACTCACAAGGTTGGTGAATTTGCAGACGCTAGATCTATCCTGGTGTACTTCTCTTCGAGCACTACCAGTAGGCATTACCAAGCTTGTCAACCTTAGACATCTGAATACTTATCAGTGTTATGGTATGACTCATATGCCACGTGGAATAGGTCAGTTGACTAATCTACAGACGTTATCACGATTTGTAGTGGACGACGACACTACTACTTCTGCATCGAGGCATCCTATAGTGGTGAGCTAAATGAACTTGAGAATTTAAACAACTTGAGAGGACAGCTGAGAATTGAAGTCAAGAAAGATGGAGTAGAATCTAAAGCTGCAAATTTGAGGAATAAACAGAATCTTGACGTCTTGGAGTTAAAAATTGGGAGCACAATAGTTGATAATGGTGAAGGCTTCCTGCCACATTCAAATCTGAAAGAGTTGACTTTAAGTAGTGATCATATTCATTTATGTGTTCCATTATTGATATGCGTGCCATCACTCAGAAATCTAGTGCGCTTTTGTTTAATGGACCATAAAGAGTGCCAGTATCCACCACCCCTGAATCATCTCCCTTGTCTTAAGGCATTGCAACTCGAAAACTTGCCTGCCCTTGAGTATATTTCGAGCAACAATGACAAAACCTGCTTTTCATCACTACAAGAACTCATGCTAAGTAAAATGCTTAATCTGAATGGATGGTGGAAATTAGATGTGATTGATATTGAAAGTAATGCTTCTTTAGCCGCAAATATTACTACAATACCTTTCTTTCCCTGTCTTTCTACATTGTATATTAGATATTGTCCCAAATTAATTTCCATGCCCCTTTACCCATGTCTAGTAGATCTTACTCTAAGAGATGCAAGCTTAAATTCTTTCTATCAAACATCAATGATGATTAATGAGGGAGGACAAACATCGAACCAGGCATCATCATCCATATCAACTTCTCCTACACATCTCGCTTCCGACATCCAGCCTCTCTCTAAATTGGAAATCATGCGGATTGAAAAAGTGAAACTACAGTTTTTACCAGATCAGGGGTTCAAAAGCCTCGCTTCTCTCAAGCGGTTGATAATTGAGAAATGTGGACCATTGCAATCTCTATCTCCAGGTATTCAACACCTCACCTCACTTCAAAAACTAGAGATTCAGGAGTGCGAGCAGCTTGACATGAGTGATGCCGCCATGTGGCGGAACCTTGGAAGCCTCCGAAATTTGAGTTTATGGAGGCTTCCAAAACTAGTTGCTCTTCCTGAAGGGCTTCAACAAGTTACTAGCCTGCAACGAATCGAAATTGCGGAGTGTAACAATTTGGTGGATATTATGGAATGTATCAGCAGCCTCAAATCACTAGAAAGCTTAGAGATTGTGGAATGCCTCAGTTTGAGGTCTTTGCCTGAAGGAATAGATTGCCTCCCCTCTTTACAGACACTGCAAATTTGTAGGTGTCTCATCTTACTGGAAAGGTGCCGAAAGGATACGGCCGATTATTGGCCTAAGATTTGCAACATCAAAGAGCTGGAGTTGGATCCTTCGCCAGAAGGTATGGTGTATTAACTCTTTCATCTCTAATTAATTTGGTCATATGAATTATTCAAATTATCTTTCATTTTCATATACTTCAACCACTAATTAATTAATTTCGTCAGCTTCTAATTAAAATATTGTTTTTACATTGTAAATTCTGCAGAAAAACAGAATGAGCAACAAAGTGAGCCACAGGATTCGACCTCTCCCAGAAATACTGGGACACTGTTCAATTGCTTCAAAATAAGAAATTAATGATACGTAACAGGGGTACTACGGTCCATCCATTAATTTGTCGTATTAATATCTTATTCTTTTTGTATTGTCTTGCAATATATGAATTTACAATATAATATGCAGTTCCAAGGTTGGAAAATTTTAGTATTTTTTTTTTTGAGTCTTGAATGGCAGGAGCTATCTAGATAAACATAAGCTTGTAGCATGTGAAGAACACATGCAGTGGTAAACTCTAATTTCTTGTTTGAGTTCTGCATTTACAATTATAATTATAATTTGAGCTTTTTCATAGGCAAAACAGAGTAGATTTTGAAAAACAGAGTATTATTGCTGGAAACTGAGACTCTATGTAATATATTTCAGTCATTTTTATTTTTTATTTTTAAAAAGGAAAAAGAGTGAGCATATGTTTGTCATTATATATCTTGTCGCTTTGGTTATTTATAATTTTGTTGAATTAAGTAATTATTAGTGAAATGGTAACTCTGAATGTGCTAACTATTAGTGCTGGTGATTCTCAGGGAAACTCAAAAGAAGTGAGGGCCATACTCACTAATTTTATTTTCCCATTTAATTATGTCATGGATTTTGTATGGTTCATATAAATGTACGAGTCGACTAAGAGAAAAGCTTCATTTAGAAATGCCGGGCACCTTATAAGTAGTGACTGGAATTGAAGCATTGAGCCAGCATGACCAACACCTTTCTCATTAGACCACACCACTAATTAACCACTTCTCCAACTTTTTCTGCTCCGGCTATGGCAATGGCTATGGTGGTCAGAGACGTGGTGGGAAAGCTGCTCTTCTTCAACATGCAAGTGAGAGTGGTCAAGGAAGCTGTTGATGTTTCAGACCCTATCTGTTGGGAAACAAGGTATGGCATTTTAAATTCCAAACGTATTATCAATTTTAACATTTATGAATTCACCAAAAAATTTTTTAACATTTATGAATAATATGTAAAATTATTTCTTTTCCTTCCATTTTTTTGTTTTATGATTCAAAATTTAAACAGTTTTAATAAAAAAAATATGGTAGGTCTAAGGTCCGTGACTCTGTCGGTCTAAGGTCCACCCCATCCCGTTTGCCACGTGAGGCCTCCAGAACTAGTCTCGTTTCTCTACCCACCGTTGCGCCTTTTGAATTTATATTTTTTTTTCCTAAAAGTGATTAATAACTAATAAGTATGCATTTACCAAAAAAAAAAAAAACTAATAAGTATGCAAATAATAGTATAAATCTACACTAAGCAAGAGATTCTTTTTTTTTTTTCTATTGTGTTCGATTGTAAAATAATGTTGTTGATGAAGCAGAGTGCTCCACTCTTTTTATATATTTAAACAATATTTAGATTCTATTGTGTTGAATATAAGGTAATTACTTAAATTAAATTTTGTTATTAAGAGTATTGAGAATGAAAATAATGATATAAATGCATAATAACTATTTAATGGTTTTAAATAACTTACCCAAACTGATCAAGAGTTAAATTTTTACTTCATATATTCGGATTAGTTCCTTAATTAAAAAAGAAAAATAAATAATATGATTAGTAAATGTCAAACATTAAAAAAAAAAACATAAAAAAAGAAAAAGAATCTAATAACAGAACAAATGAGAGAGAACTAGACGTTACAATTTACCAAAAAAAAATTATAAATATGATATTTTAGTATTTGTTATGTTAGATATATATATATATATAATATGTAAATAAAAATTATTAAAGTTAACTTTAATATGATTTCTCTAATTTGCACTTGGAAGTATGAAACAAAAATTATATGTTATTTATTATTTTATCGTAAAATAACTTCTTTTTTATTTCAATTATTAATTTAAAAAATTTAATACTTTTTTTTATTGCATAGATTTCACATTTAATACATTTTTTTTTTTTTTACTTAAAGAGTACTTACACTTGTAATTAAATAGTATAAGAATAATAACAACTAGTAGGATCTATTTCCTAAATAAAAGAGGCTTTAAAAAAAAAAAAAAAATCGCGTACTTTTGTTCTTGGAATTAGAGAATATTTGCATAGCCTCGGATTCAAGTTTAGCACCGATTCTCAGTTTTTTGTTGTCTCCTGCACTTCCTTCATCTCTCTCGTTCTTTGGATCAAGCTTTTAGGGTTTTCTCTGATCGACCTCTCTCATTCACACTGCGTCACTGTGAGGTTCTTTTTTTTAATTTTTCTTTTTCAGTGCCATTTCATTTTTCTTCGGTATGCAAATGAACAAATGTTAAATGCGTGTGTTTTTGCAAATAATTATTGTATATATTTGCATGTATATTATCTAGGTATTGCGTTATTTGTGCTTCTACATTAGTTTGGGTGCTGAGGAGTTGGAATAGAAAGTAAAGTGTTGAGCCAGTTGGGTTTATAGTGAAGGTTTTGATATTTTGGTTTACAAGGAATGAGAGGATGTGAGGAGGTTTTGGTTTTACAGAGGACTACGATTTAGATGAATAACTAAATATTTGAAAAAAGAACAATAAAAAAAAAGGCAGATGGAGCGTTAGTGTATAAAGTATTTTGATTTAGCGTTAGTGTTATCTTGATTACTTTTTAGGGTTTATGAGAATTGATTTCTGTTTGTTCCCTAAATCGTGTATTTGCTGTTTAGATGATTGTAATTCTTGAATATCTATGACTTTGATAAATGCTGATAGCAATCATGAATGTTTTGGTTGTGTGGCCATGGAAATAGAAATTATGCTTAAATGACAAAGATATAATGAAGAAATCATTTCCATTATGAAATGGTCATGCAGTAAGTGTACGGATTGATTAATTGAGTATTCTACATTCTTAGAGGCTTGTCTAGGGAAGAAATTGGAAATTTTATGTATACATGTGGAAAGCTACGTGCAATGAAAAATGTAAGCATGAATTGGGAAGGTGCTTTTAATATTCTTTGTTCGTATTGGTCTGAGAAGCAAATTATGTAGTCCATCAACTAGTTCCAGGTTCGAGTCCCAGGCACATATGTGTGTATCTGTTAACAAATTAATATCTTGGAAAACTTATTAGTTCAAGAATGTGAGTAAATTACAATCGTGATTTATCAGTCGATAATTTCTGTGTTTTTGCAGGTAATTTTCATGACCTTTGCCCCCCTTAGTTCTGATGTGGTAACTATATTAGTTGCCCAGAATTGCTATGAAGAAATATTTGGATGAGAATTCAGCATAAGGTTTAAACATTCTGTTTCTCTGAGAATAGGTTGGATTCTTATGTCTACTGCAATGAAGACTTTTTTGTTGCATCACGAGTGAAATTAAGTATGATAGCAAGTTGAAATTGTAACTCAGTTTATTGCTTATACTCTTGCATGTAGAATAAAAGAGAAAAGTCCAAAGGAATGGATGATGAGAGAGAAATTGAGATATCTTTGTCTGGTTGGAACAACAAGAACCCTGCTGATCGTCTTTTTGTTATTTCTTGCTTTATTGCTGGCTTAGTTGGGATTTTAACTATAGCCTACACAGCCTTCCAGTGGAGGAGAAATATTAATCTTAGTTGGATGAAAGCCATAGTCAGGTCAAAGAAAAACCCAGAGACAAGGCATAAAGTTCCTCTGACTCCGCATACTTGGGTTCTAGAATCAGTATCTCGTGGAAAGAACTTGAACTGCTGCGTATGCTTGAAGTCGATGTCTCCATCCCAAACTCTTGGGCCTATAGTGGCTTCAGATAGTTTTATTAACTATTGTAGTATTTGTGGTGCAGCAGCTCACCTCAATTGCTCTTCTACTGCACCCAAGGATTGTAAGTGTGTATATATGGTTGGTTGTGAGAATGTGATGCACCAATGGGCTGTCCGGTGGACTGAGGTCACAGATCAGCCTGATGAAGCTTCTTTTTGTAGCTGTGGAAAATTTTATTAATTTTTTTTTTCGGTCGTGAATGGCAGGAGCTGTCTAGCTAAACATAAGCTTGTAGCATGTCAAGAACACATGCAGTGGTAAATTCTAATTTCTTGTTTGAGTACTGCATTTGCAAGTACAATTCTAATTTGAGCTTTTCATAGGCAAAACAGGGTAGATTTTGAAAACCAGAGTATTATTGCTGGACACAGAGACTTTATGTAATATATTTCAATCATTTTTATATTAAAAAAAGAAAAAAAGAAAAAAAAAAAAGAGTGGAGATATGTTTGTTATTATATATCTTTGTTATTATATATCTTGTCGCCTTGGTTATATATAATTTTGTTGAATTAAGTAATTATTAGTGAAATAGTAACTCTGAATGTGCTAACTATCAGTGCTGGCGATTTTCATGGAAACTCAATAGAAGTGAGGGCGATACTCACTAATTTTATTTTCCCATTTAATTATGTCATGCATTTTGTGTTGTTAGATAACTGGGTTCATATAAATCTATGAGTCGACTAAGTGAATAACTTTATTTAGAAATGACGAGCACCTTATAAGTAGTGACTCGAATTCAAACATTGAACGAGCATGACAAACACCTTTATCATACAACTTCTCCTCCTTTTTTGGTTGTTAATTTGTTTCATAATGTGTGGTGCTTTCGTAACAAATCTCTTTGTAAAGGTCCTCAGCAAGTGCAAAATATGGTCTGGCTATTCAATCTAGCTGCCTAGATCCGAGACCTGGAAGCCCCATCCAGAAGGTTGGATCAATGTTAACTTTGATGCCACTTACAAAGACAATGATTTGGCTATGGTTGTCCGGGACGAGGTGGCTCCTCTCAACCTATTTTTTGAGCTGCACTTCATCCCCTGAAGCTGAAGTGAAAGCGCCGAAGTGTGCTTGGAAAATTGTTTTCTGGAATGTTTATGCATGTAAATTGGTCAGGGAAGTTCTTGGTGTTTCAGATCGTATCTGCTGGGAAACAAGGTATGACATTTTGAGTTTGAGGAGGAGTTTTTCCCGTCCTGATTGGCTGCTGGAGTGGAGTCCCCGAGAAACAAATGTTTTGGCTGATCTAGCAGCTAAATTCTCTCTGGTTAATGGTTGTAATATCTAGCATCAAAGGGCTGTTATTGCCTCGGAAATCAGAATGCATGCTTTTAATTGCTCTTACCTTTTAATTGGGTCACATGCATTCACATTATATATCTTTGATTTTCATACACACATGTACATCGTCCACTAATTCATTACACAAAGGGCACGCTAGCTCTTAAATTTTTCTTTTGTAACTTGTAATTATTTGCATGCAGCTAATTTGATGAGGAACTTCTGAATTGTTTTTACATTGGGGATGAAGAACGGAGCAAATACTTAAGAGGAAGAGGATTTTGGTGTCTCCAATTGTGCAAAAAATTTCACGTTCTAAGAAAGGTAAGTGAATGAATTTTTAATCACATGTGTAATTAATTTGTCTGTTTTCCTGTGTAATTAATTTCTTATTCTTATGTTTGTAATCCTACCAGTAGCTTACGTGTTCATATATCATAACGGAAGGAAGGCAATCTACTTTTAGGTGGTTACGTGGTTAAGGAGATTATCATTCATATGTTCAGGTATACATGGCCCTTGCCCTTCATTTGCAAAGCGAATTACAATTTTGTATTATGTGGATCTCTACATTTGGCACAATTGTACTAATAATATGGATTTATTCATTTATTTTTTTTTTTCAGTCAGTCTTGTGGCAGAAATGGTCTAGCTTAACATACTCCTTCTAGCAAGTTAACAACACAAAGGTAATCCATTCAATTTTTTTTTCCTTTTATATTAATTTGTTGTAAAAATAGTATAAATTAAATTGGTTTATAAAAAGGGTTTTAGTTTTATTAATTGTTTAAAATTGATATGGGATTTGAATTATCTTTAGAATATAGGAAATTAAATTTAGTAATTTGTACAAGGGAAGAAAAGAAACTTAAAAATTGAGCCTGCCTCCCATTTTGACCTTCTTTCTCTGCTTCACTCCCACTTCTCTCATTTGCTGTGTGTTTTATTGGAATGTCAGATCAACGATCACAACATCCTTGGCCTCCATGCATTAGTATTTGATCGGAAGTGATCTTTCATTAAGTTTGTCGTCGTCGGATTTTGGAACGGTTAGTCACTGTCACTATGGTACTCCAGTCAAACAACCACTAATGTTTTTCTTCAATCAATGACAAATTTTGTACTGATGGTATTTTTGTAAACAGTATAAGTTAAATTAATTTTTTATTATTTTTGTTTCATTTCATTAATAATACAATACTAATTGTTCATTTCTTTTTCTCATTAAACTTATTCTTTATTGTTTTTGCATTTTCTTTATTCAATAAAATCCAAAAATTAATCGAATTGATCACATTACACAAAACTTTCGAATTCATTTCTACATAAGAATTCTGCACCTTTAAGAAAGCCAGTGACTTGTACACCAAGGAAACCAAATCCATTTATACTCAATATCGGTTTCGTGACTCAAAACGATACAAGTTAATAACAACGTAAAATATTCGATCATAAAGTCCAATTTTGATACCCTTAGGTTTAGTCGTCAACAAATTAAATATTCTCGTATTTGAGTAATCAATCACATGTAAACACAATCTTTCTTCTTCTTTTTTTCAACTTCTTTTGGTTAAAGCACGTAAACACAATCTTTGAAGTGTTCAATTACCACTAATTAATCAACAAATTAATTTAATTACACAAAAATCGAACAGCTGGCCATTAGATAGTAGTACTATATTTGTTTTTCTCTCAAGTAGTGTTCATTATAATTTGGATACCGGGTTATAATGTTAGTTTTATAATCTAACACTGATAATGTCAGTTGAAGTACTACGATAGATAATCAATTTGACCACATCTAGCATGCACAACTATATATATATATATATATATATATATATATATATATATAAAACTGCTTATTTACACATTACCTCTTATATATAATAAGTAATAATAAGGATATAATTGACTAATTTATATGTGGCTCAGTGAAAAATATATAAAAAAGTTAATTTATTTTTTTGCTTATATTTAAAAATTTGTCACATTTATATTGCTCACTATATAAGCCATATAATGCATTATAATATTTCTATATATATATATTGTTTATATCTCTTATATAATATAATTAAACGCCAAATTTTGATGTGATGCCTTTAAAGGTAGCTAATTATTTAAATTGTAGTTAATTTACTATGGGAAATCAATTTTAAAAATAAACGGACAAGTCTTAGTAAACTATGTTAATAATAAGAAGATTAAAACAGTAATAAAATATTAAACTATTTGTATAAACTAATAGGCATAATAATTCAAAAAATTAATAAAATGGCGATGATGCTTCAACAACAGCAATACTCTAATTTTCTCATCTTTATAAATTGATCAGCAAGCATTATCCGGTGCTAATTTTCATGTCACTCTTTCCATATCTTGAAGATGAGTTTTCATTAATAAATACTAGCTAGCTTAAAGATACTCCAATAGACAATTGATATGATTCATATTAATGTTGGTGGAGTATGGTCATCATCATCTTCTCACTTTCTTCCTTAATCAAAATTGACATCTCTTTGGATTAACAACATTGAAGATCTACAATGTTTACCAGAGTAATTCAAAGGCCTTGCTTCTCTTAAGGTGTTGACAATTAGAGCTTGTGGTAAGTTGCAATCTTTATCACCAAGTACTCCACATCTCTCCTCGCCTTAACAACTTTAATTATAAATAATTAAATAATTTTTAAAAGAAAACAAATAAAATAAAAATAAGAGGGTTCTAATCGAAATTTGGCCTTCAATTTTAATCTAACATCAGAGTTATCAAAATTTTATCTATCAAATTCTGAATGCCAATAATATGATTAATGACTAATTTATCTTATTATGTACGTATTAATCAGTATTTCAATCAATGAGGTGATGCTACTTTCAATTGCGTAAATAAAATTTATAGACAATTTGGTGTTCGTAGCAGCGTGTATATGTGTGTGTGTGTGTGTATATTACTGTAAATTTAACACCCTCTCTCATGTCAGGGTCGACAACAAAAATCAAAGTTATTTCACAATCACCTTGGAGGTGATGTTTGGAATTTAGTGGTAGTGAATTGCAACCACACACGTGTCCCCAAATAATTGAAAGAATAGATTGAATTTGCCTGCAATAGCTTCCAGTAAAAAGCCAGATACCCCCTAAGTGGCAAGCTTTATTTCCCTTTCTAAAATAAAGGAAAAGTTGTGTTGTTTGAATGAACGTGAGCGGCAAGCTTTACCTTCAAGGGAAAAGCAAGCATATTTGCAGTTGATTTTCTTGTCCAGCATCCAAATTCCCTAGTGTTATACTTGTGAACACCATTAATTTGAAAGTTGAAACTACGCAACCAAGGCAAAATTTGTAGAAGAAAAAAAAAAACCAAAAACGTACTGGCCATCAACTTGCCAAATGACATCAAGGATACTAATCTGTATTATATATTTTGAGAAAAAAAAATTCAATTATAAATGTTAAATTGATGAGCCAGCAAATAAATATGCCATTCCCTCCCTTTGATTCTTGTCGTAATATTTGTATACATCTATTTCTTCCTCTTGGGTTTTCTGTAACTTTTGGGGTTTTTATAAAATATCGTTTTAATATCTTTGACCAACTATATTTATTTAACTTTGCTAGCTGTAATATTACCCAAAAAAAAAAAATTGAGATAAAGAAGCAAACGCCCCTACAAATAATTGGCAAGCGAAGCTACATCTTCTTCACAACATCATAATTTCTCTCAATATATTTTTCTCTTTGTTCCAAGCCAAAAAATGGCAGAATCTATCCTCACCAACATTGCACAGGAAATCATTGTGCAACTGGGTAACGATGCTGTGAAAGAGATTGCATCACTGTGGCATGTTGAAAGCAATCTTCAGATGCCATTTATTTAACTTTGCTAGCTGTACTTTTTTCCACACAGATTAATTCATATATTATTAATATTTACACAAGCAATACGTGCTACGAAAATTAGGACATATAGAATAGAGATCATAAGTCCTTCCCTTCATCTCTCATTAACCAAATAATAGCACGTTATTTTAAAAAATAAAAAAATATTGCAACTATAACAAATGGCAAATAACATTTTTATTCTTTATTTTTTAATAATAATATGTCATCATTTAGTCGATGAGACAGAGAAGTTTGTCTGTCTTAGACAGATGGAGACAAATAATCTTCATTTCGAAAATCATTTATTTTCTTTATACAATTAAGTGGTGGAATCCAAGTGTCACAAAAGTTGGTTTAATTATACGGTTTACTAATTTAAAGCAAGGATAAATTCTTTACCTGGTTAATTTTCTACTTTATTCCAATTGAAGTAGAGTAGCAAACACCCCTACAAATAATTGGCAAGCGAAGCTACATCTTCTTCACAACATCATAACTTCTCTCAATATATTTTTCTCTTTGTTCCAAACCAAAAAATGGCAGAATCTATCCTCACCAACATTACACAGGAAATCATTGTGCAACTGGTTAAAGATGCTGTGCAAGAGATTGCATCACCGTGGCATGTTGAAAGCAAGCTCGAGACACTTCAAGCAACCATTACAGCTATCAAAGGTGCACTTGCTAATGCAGAAAAGCAGCAACCGGAAGACCAACTAGTCAGGAATTTGCTGGAGAGGCTTGAAGATGCAGTTTATGAAGCTGATGACCTGGCAGACGAGTTCTCTACTGAAGCTTTGCGACGACAGGTGATAACTGCTGGGAATAATAAAATGGCCAAAAAGGTACGAACTTTCTTCTCATCTTCAAACCAGCTTGTTTTTCGGTACAAGATGAGTCGCAAAATTAAAGATATTAGAAACAAACTAGAAGGGGTAGTTGCTGACAAGAGGTTCCAATTTGAGACTATTAGCCTTCGTGACACTAATAAAGTAGTACCTGTAGAATGGGAACACTCATTTGTTGGGAAAGATGAAGTTATAGGAAGGGATGATGAGAAAATGGCCATAATCAAACTATTGTTTGACATCAAAATTGAAGAAAATATAGGTGTACTTCCCATAGTTGGTGTTGGAGGGTTAGGAAAAACCACCCTCGCAAAACTAGTTCTCAATGATGAAGTGGTTAAGCAACAATTTGAGCTAAGAATGTGGGTGAGTGTACCTAAGGTTTTCGATGTCCAAGTGATTGTTAAGGATATTATTAATAAATCTGGAGTGAAAAATGAGACCTCTGTTGAAAACTATTCAATGGATGAATTACAAAAAAAACTTAGAGAAAATATAAATGGAAAGCGTTACTTTCTTGTACTTGATGATTTATGGGAGGAAAGCCGAGAGAATTGGCTCAAGTTGGAAAACTTGCTAAAAACTGGTGGTGATGGGAGTAGAATAATTGTAACCACACGTAATAAAACAGTTGCAGATATTGTTGAAAGTGCCACAATGGAAGCTTATCATTTAGGTACGCTAAGTGATGCCAAGTCATGGGATCTGTTTAAGAAAAAAGCTTTTAAACAAGGGAAAGAGCCAGAGGAAAACATTCTAAAAATTGGAGTGGAGATTCTGAAAAAGTGTGGAGGAAATCCTCTAGTTATAGCAACGATTGGAAGTATGTTGTATAGTATGGATCCAGAAGAGTGGTCACTTTTCAATGAAAAAGAAATGTTAAGCGTTTCAAAATATGAGGATGATATAATACCAAGGCTTAAATTGAGTTATGATCGTCTGCCGTCACATTTGAAACGATGCTTTGCCTATTGTAGCCTGTTCCCTAAGAATTATGAAATCGATGTGCAACAACTAATAAAACTTTGGATGGCTCAAGGATTTATTAAGTTATCAGATTCGCACCAACGTCTAGAGGAGATTGGTTATCAGAATTTTAAGGCTTTACTTCGGAGATCCTTCTTTCAGGAAGTTGAGTTCGATGACTTTTCGAACAATGTGAAAATTTGCACAATGCATGATTGCATGCATGATCTTGCAAAGTCAATAGCAGGAACAAGAAATGTTGTGTTAAGTTTGGATGACGCCAACAATAAAATTGATAAAAGAACTTTTCATGTGTCATTCGATTTTTTTCCAACAACAAGGGATTTGGTACAGAAGTTTTCAACTTCAGCTGATCACGCAACAAGGATTAGAACAATCTTTTGCGCGAGTTATTATAACTTCAACGAGGAACGCCAGTCAATTGATGGATTATTTGACTTTGGACTTGAGTTCTTACGTAGTTTGGATTTGCACGACTCAAATCTTAAGACACTTCCAAATTCAATCGGTAACATGAAGCATCTGAGGTATCTTGATCTTTCTGGAAATGGAGAGATAGAGTCATTGCCAGATTCAATCACAAGGTTGGTGAATTTGCAGACACTAGATCTATCCCAGTGTACTTCTCTTCTAGCATTACCAGGTGGCATCGCCAAGCTTGTCAACCTTAGACATCTTGATCTTTCTGGAAATAGAGAGATAGAGTCATTGCCAGATTCAATCGCAGGGTTGGTGAATTTGCAGACACTAGATCTATCCCGGTGTACTTCCCTTCGAGCATTACCAGGTGGCATTACCAAGCTTGTCAACCTTAGACATCTTGATCTTTCTGGAATTACAAAGATAGAGTCATTGTCAGATTCAATCACAAGGTTGGTGAATTTGCAGACACTAGATCTATCCCGGTGTACTTCTCTTCGAGCATTACCAGGTGGCATCACCAAGCTTGTCAACCTTAGACATCTGAGGACTTCTGAGTGTTATGGTTTGACTCATATGCCACGTGGAATAGGTCAGTTGACTAATCTACAGACGTTATCAAGATTTGTAGTGGACAACGACACTACTGCATCGAGGCAACCTATTGGTGAGCTAAATGAACTTGAGAATCTAAACAACTTGAGAGGACAGCTGGAAATTGTAGTCAAGAAAGAGGGAATAGAATCTAAAGCTGCAAACTTGAAGAATAAACAGAATCTTCATGTCTTGAAGTTACAAATTGAGGGCACAATAGTTGATAATGGTGAAGGCTTCCTGCCACATTCAAATCTGAAAGACCTGAATTTAAAGGGTGATCATATTCATTTATGTGTTCCATTATTGAAATGCGTGCCATCCCTCAGAAGTCTAGTGCGCTTTTCTTTAATGAACCATAAAGAGTGCCAGTGTCCACCACCCTTGAATCATCTCCCTTGTCTTAAGGTATTGCATCTCTCAAACTTGCCTGCTCTTGAGTACATTTCGAGCAACAATGACAAAAACTGCTTTTCATCTCTAGAACAACTCAAGCTACATGGAATGCCTAATCTGAAAGGATGGTGGAAATTAGATGTGATGGATATTGAAAGTAATGCATCTTTAGCCGGAAATATTACTACAATACCTTTCTTTCCCTGTCTTTCTACATTGTATATTGGAGATTGTCCCAAATTAATTTCCATGCCCCTTTACCCATATCTAGAACTGCTTGCTCTAGCAAATACAAGCTTAAATTCTTTCGAACAAACATCAATGATGATTAATGAGGGAGGACAAACATCGAACCAGGCATCATCATCCATATCAACTTCTTCTACACATCTCGCTTCCGACATCCAGCCTCTCTCAAAATTGGAAACCATGCGGATTAAAAACGTGGAACTACAGTGTTTATCAGATCAGGGATTCAAAAGCCTCGCTTCTCTCAAGGTGTTGTGGATTGTGAAATGTGGACCATTGCAATCTCTATCTCCAGGTATTCAGCACCTCACCTCACTTCAAGAACTTGCAATTCAGGATTGCGAGCAGCTTGACATGAGTGATGCCGCCATGTGGCGAAACCTTGGAAGCCTCCGCACTTTGTGTTTAAGTAGGCTTCCACAACTAGTTGCTCTTCCTGAAGGGCTTCAACAACTAACCACCCTGCAACGAATCCAAATTTGGGAGTGTAACGATATGGTGGATATTATGGAATGTATCAGCGGCCTCAAATCACTTGAAAGATTGGAGATTGTGGAATGCCTCAGTTTGAGATCTTTGCCTGAAGGAATAGATTGCCTCCCCTCTTTACAGACACTGGAAATTAAAAGTTGTCCCATCTTATTGGAAAGGTGCCGAAAGGATACGGGCGATTATTGGCCTAAGATTTGCAACATCAAAGAGCTGGATTTGGATCCTTCGCCAGAAGGTATGGTTTATTAACTCTTTTATTAATTTGGTCACATGTATTTTTCAAATTATCTTTGATTTTCGTATACATCAACCACTAATTAATTAAAATATTGCTTTTACACTGTAAATTCTGCAGAACAACAGAATGAACAACAGAGTGAGAAACGGGATTCGACCTCTCCCAGAAATATTGGGCGTCTGTTCAATTGCTTCAAAATAAGACATTAATGGTACGTAACTGGAGTACTACTCTCTATCCATTAATTTGTCGTATTA
This sequence comes from Rhamnella rubrinervis, assembly GCA_007844105.2. Classification (NCBI taxonomy): domain Eukaryota; kingdom Viridiplantae; phylum Streptophyta; class Magnoliopsida; order Rosales; family Rhamnaceae; genus Rhamnella; species Rhamnella rubrinervis. The sequence continues at coordinate 14,337,884 of CM017585.2, forward strand.
ATAGCTTATTCTTTTTGTATTGCCTTACAATATATGAATTTACAATATAATATGCAGTTTCAAGTTTGGAAAATATTAGTATTTTTTTTTTCTTTTTCTACAGTCTTGAATGGCAGGAGCTGTCTAGCTAAACATAAGCTTGTAGCATGTGAAGAACACATGCAGTGGTAAATTCTAATATCTTGTTTGAGCACTGCATTTGCAATTATAATTCTAATTTGAGCTTTTTATTGGCATAACAGAGTAGATTTTGAAAAACAGATTATTATTGCTGGAAACAGAGACTTTATGTATCTTGTCGCTTTGGTTATATATAAACTATATGTTTATCATTATAAACTATATGTTTGTCATTATATATGGTTATATATTGCTGGAAACCCATAAACTATATGGTTATATATTGCTGGAAGCTATATGTTTGTTATTATATATATTGTCGCTTTGGTTATATATGATTTTGTTGAATTAAGTAATTATTAGCGAAATAGTAGCTGTGAATGTGCTAACTATTAGTGCTGGTGATTTTCATGGAAAGTCAAAAGAAGTGAGGGCCATACTTCACTAATTTTGTTTTCCCATTTAATTATAGAACTGGGTTCATTTAGAAATGCCGAGCACCTTCTAAGTAGTGACTCGAATTCAAGCATTGAGCCAGCATGACCAATTAACCACTTGTCCGACTCTTTCTGCTCCTTGTTTTCATTATGTGTGGTTTTTTTGGTAATTAAAGGTACCCAGCAAGTGCAAAATTTTGTGAATTCAAGCCAGTGCTGGAAACACATCTCCACGAGACCTGGAAGCATCCCTCCAAAAGGTTGGATCAAAGTTAACACTGATGCGTCTCACAAGCAGAATGGTTTGGCTATGGTGGTCAGGGATGAGGTGGGAAAGCTGCTCTTCTCCAACATGCAAGTGAAAGTGGTCAATGAAGTTGTTGATGTTTCAGACCCTATCTGCTGGGAAACAAGGTATGGCATTTTAAACTTCCAAACGCATTATCAATTTTAACATTTTTGAATAAAATTATGTCTTTTCCTTCCATTTTTTTTGTTCTATGATTCCTTTACAGGAGATTCAAATTTAAACAGTTTTAACAAAAATGTGGTAGGTCTAAGGTCCGTGACTCAGCCGGTGTCAATTACAAAGTAGTACGAAATGCTAACATGCGCCTCCTTCCGCTATACTACGCCTCATGCTGTCTCTGGGGTGGGGGCTTATGAGCTGTCAAGTGTTCGAGAAGCCACGGTGACTGTGTTGTGGGACCCGAAATGACATCCCAACCCCATCCTTTCGCCACGTGGGGCGTCCAGAACTAGTTTCGTATCAATACCTACCCTCGCGCCTTTTTTTTTTGATAATATACCCTCGCGCCTTTTGAATTTATAATTTCTTTTTTTTTTCCTAACAACTAATTAAGTACGGAATTTATAAAAAAAAAAAACTAAATAAGCATGCAAATAAATATGCAAATAAGTATGCAAATAGTATTATAAATCTACAATAAGCGAGAGATTATCATTCCTATATTCAGCGAAGGAAATAGCCTTGAGGAGGAGTTGTTCTTGTCCTGATTGGCTGCTGGATTGTAATATCTAGCGTAAAAGGGCTGTTATTGCCTTGGAACTCAGAATGTAAGCTTTTAATTACTCTTGCCTATTAATTTGGTTACATGCATTCACATTATGTATCTTTGATTCTCATACATACATGTACATCATCCACTAATTCATGACAAAAGGGGTGCGCTCCTAAATTTTTCTTGCATGCAGCTAATTGTTTACATGTAACTTGTAATTATTTGCATGCAGCTAATTTGATGAGCAGTTTCTGAATTGTTTTTACATTGTAGATGAAGAACGGAGCAAATACTTAGGAGGAGGATTTTGGTCTCCTCAATTGTGCAAAAATTTTCACGCGCTAAGAAAAGGTAAGTGAATGAATTTTTATTCACATGCGTAATTAATTTGTCTATTTTCCTGTGTAATTAATTTCTTATTCTTATGTATGTAATTTTTTTTTTTTTTTTTGGTAAAGATTCTTATGTATGTAATTAACCACATGTAATTCTACCTGTAGCTCACGTGTTAATATATCATAACGGAAGGAAGGCAATCTGCTTTTAGGTGGGTGCGTGGTTAAGGAGATTATCATTCATATATTCAGGTATAAGTGCAAGTCTATATTTATATATATATATGGCCCTTGCCCTTCATTTGCAAAACGAATTACAATTTTGTAATTAGCGGATCACTACATTTGGCACAATTTTACTAATATTTTGATTGATTTTTTTTTTTTTTTTCAGTCTTGTGGCAGAAGTGGTCTAGCTTAACATACTCCTAGCAAGTGAACAACACATTAATGCTAAATCCATTCAATTAATTTTTTTTTATATCTTTCTTCTATATTAATTTGTTGTAAAAATACTATAAATTAAATTGGTTTATAAAAAGGGTTTTAGTTTTATTAATTGTTTAAAATTAATATGGGATTTGAATTATCATTGGAATATAGGAAATGAAATTTAGTAATTCGTACAAGGGAAGAAAAGAAACTTAAAAATTGAGCATGCCTCCCATTTTCACCTTGTTTCTCTACTTCACTCCTACTTCGCTCATCTATTCTGTGTTTTTTTTTTTTTTTTTGGTTAAATCATCTGTTCTGTGTTTTATTTGATCGGAAGTGGCGTTTCATTAAGTTCGTCGTCGTCTTATTTTTGAACAGTTTGTCAAACAGCCACCAATGTTTTTCTTCAATCAACAAGCCATTTTTCAACACAATTGGTAATTCTTTGATATATATATTTATCTTAAAATGTTACTTGTTCTTAGTATTTTTAAATGCTTTTTTAGAATTTGTTTATGATAATGTATGACGTTAATTAATTATATTTGCATTTCGTTAATTAATTAGAAACCTTTTTCATTTCTTTTTTTGAGTAGTATTGTTTTTAATATGTTTGTATTCTTACGATGTGAACTAAAACAGGCACATCCGAAATAGTCACATTTTCAATACAAGCCCATCGGAGGATATACATAAGAATAATTTGGACAAGTTTTTGGGGTTGACGATAATGTTCCTTCTTTCAAAAGGTGCTTACCAAACAACTCGAGGAGATAATGTGAATGTTTCTCCTGCAATTTCTTGTTTGTTAATCAAGTGTGAATCTAGTTTCTTGTGTGATTTGTAATTCTAATTTTAATTTCAGCCTTTTTATTATTGAAAAACATAATATTTTGGAAAGTACCTTTCTATATATTTATCATGCATGAGTATTGCTGGAAACAGGGTCTTCAATCATGTATAAATTTCAATAATTTTTTTATCGAAATAAAAAGTGAATAAATGCATGTTTCAATCATTGTGTCCTTAATTTGATTAATATATAATTTCTTTGAAATTAATTAATTAAAAATGGAAAAAAGGGTAGCGCTGGATGTGCTAAGTAATGGTTTTTTCTAAACTAGTAGAGCTGCTTAATTATATATATTTTTCATCAAAACTCAAAAGAGGTGGACCATATTTATTTTTCCTTTTTATTTTATCATTTAATATTGCCAGAGAAAATTGGGTTCAAATTCAGTTTGGATAGAATTTTATTGTATGCATGTATGTATCAATACCAGTCGTTTTCTACACAATTTCTAAAATGTTTGCAAGTAAATAATGTCACAAAACAAGATAAATACCATCAATTATACTGCCCTTTTATTTTTGAAAAATAAAAAAAAGGGCCTTTTAGTGAGCGTCATTAGTTTAATATTCTATTAGGAATTAAAACCTATTGCTATATATTTTTTATAATCTTTAAAGAGTATTAAATAGTAAGCTCACACTTCTAACAGTCCTTCACCATCGACGGTTGATATATTAAATATATCTGAGACATAAATAGAGTTTATCAAAACTCAAATATACAACCTTAAGCCCACAAAATGATAAAAACAGTGACTTTCTTTTACTGAGTCACACTCTTAAATATTAACAGTTAGTCTGTCCAATTGAATTGATTGTAATACATTTTTGTTTTCTCTTGATATTGACTGTTGTACATGCTTAAACCCTCAAAATACATATAACAAGTTCAAAACGTTTTGTAATTAATAATGGATCAACAATGCAACAAAAATTAAACGTGTGGAGATATTTCGTACCTATTTCCAAAAACACAAAGGCATTTAAGTTGAAAAAATTTTCTCTTTACTTTTAGAACAATCCATGAGTCAGCAGCACAAGACAGTTATTTCTCATTTTACCACCAAAGGGTGGTATAAGTGGTAGAAAAGAGATGTTCACATTTTTAAGTTGTAGATTCCAATCTCACTAGTTCTATTTGAGCCTTAATGGTAGAGCTGGATCAGACACCCGAGTTGGAGGTAGACTGCTATTTGAGACTCTTATGTAGTTATTAAACTCAAATAGCATTAAAATCTTCAGTTCTGATTTATTCTAAAAGCCAATTATGTCTATAATAGACCTCCAACATATAAAAAAAAAGGAAGCAAAAGGCGGTTATTTCTCATTTTACCTTTCGAATCCAACCGCTCACACGTTTCCCCAATATTTTGGAACTATCATATTGAAATTTTGCATACAATAATTTCATGACATCACCATAAGACAGCCAGAAAAGGCCGAGCAAATAATTGACAAGTCACAGCGTTATCTTTGTCTTCAATTCTGGTAAACGCAAATGTTTACCAATTTTATTTAAAAAAAAAAAAAAAAGGAACTCTGGTAGACTTATCAAATTATGGATACAAATAAGGTGATTAATGACTCATTTATCATATTAATTTTTCAATCAATAAGGTGACACTACTTCAATTGTGTAAATAAATTTAGTACACAATTCGGTGCTAATATTACTGTAAATTTAACATCCTCTCATATATCATTTTTGTTGCAATGTCTTTTTTTTTTTTTTTGAAAACAATTTTAAATTTTTACAATTTTTGCAAGAAATTGTCACAAAACAGGATTTCAACTTTTAAAAGGCCTTTACAAAAAATAAAAATAAAATAACAAATAAATAAATAAAAGGCGCGACACAAACATGTCTGGGGTTTAACAAAATGGGAAAAAAAGAAAAAGACAACATGTCAGGGTCGACAACAAAAAATAGTTAACTACAATAATCGAGGACAGCTGGCATATAATTAGTCTATAAATAATGACTATAATAGTTAACCACAAATTTGAGGACAGCTTGTAATTAGTCTATTTTATATTATGAGCAAATAAAAAAATAAATCAATATTAAATGTTAAATTGATGAGCCGGCAAATAAATATACCATTCCCACCTTTCCCGTAATATTTATAAAATATTTCTTCCACATGGAGTTTACGTTGACTTTTGGGCTTTTTTTATAAAATATTGTTTATTTATTTAACTCTGCTGTACTTTTTCGTTTTTTCCACACAAATTAATTCACATATTATTAATGTTTTCACAAGTTTTTTTTTTTTTTTTTTGGTAAAATAATGTTTTCACAAGTTGTGTGTGCTACGAAGCTACATATTCTTCAGAACTTCATAATTTCTCATTTACAAAGCTTAATTAATATTTGAGCAATATACTTTTCTCTTTTGTTCCAAACCAAAATAAATGGCAGAAGCAATCCTCTCGAGCATTGCTGAGGGAATCATCGGGCAACTGGGGAATGCTGCTGTGAAAGAGATCGGGTTGCTGTGGGGTGTTGAAGATCAGCTTGATCAGCTTGAAGACACTATGACAACTATCAAAGGTGTACTTGCCGACGCAGAAAAGCAGCAATCGCATAATGATCAAATCAGAATTTGGCTCCAGAGGCTTGAAGATGCTGTTTATGAAGCTGATGACTTGGTGGATGAGTTCTCTACTGAAGCTTTGCGACGACAGCTGATGTCCGGGAGTAGAACACTCAAACAGGTACGAACCTTCTGCTCACCTTCGAACCAGTTTCTTTTCCGTCACAAGATGGGTTGTAGAATAAGAGATATTAGGAAGAAGCTAGATGTCATTGCTGATGACAAGAAGTTTCATTTAGAGTCGGGCCTTGGCCTTGGAGATACTAAACTGGTGTCTCCTGGGGACTGGGAAACTCACTCATTTGTCCCAAAAGAAGAAGTTGTGGGAAGAGCTGATGATAAAATGGAGATCATGAAACTGATATTTGACATCAAAACTGACGAAAATATAGGTGTGATTGCCATTGTTGGTGTTGGAGGATTAGGAAAAACAACACTTGCACAGCTAGTTTTCAATGATGAACAAGTCAAAGAAACATTTGAGCTAGTAATTTGGGTGAATGTCCCTAAGGATTTTGATGTGAAGTTAGTTGTCAAGGAAATTATGCAATCGGGAAAAAAGGATGTGAGATCCTTGGATCAATTGCAAAAGGATCTTCAAGAAAAATTAAACGGAAAAAAATACTTTCTTGTGCTTGATGATGTGTGGAATGATAACCGTGAAAAGTGGTTGAAGTTGGAAAACTTGTTAAGGGCTGGTGCTTATGGAAGTAGAATAATTGTAACCACGCGTAGTAAAAAGGATGCAGATGTTGTTAAAGGCACAATGGAACCGTACATTTTAGGGGTCCTAGATAGTGAGAAGTCATGGGATCTATTTAAAAAAGTGGCTTTTAAACAAGGGCAACAGCCTATGGATTCTAAAATTGTGGAAATTGGGAAGGAGATTACAAAAAAGTGTGGAGGAATTCCCCTGGTTATAAGAACAATTGGAAGTATGTTGTATTCTACACATCAAGAAGAGTGGTCATCTTTCAATGAAAAGGAACTGTCAAGAGTATCTGAATATGAAGATGATATTTTACCAAGGCTTAAATTGAGTTATGATCGTCTGCCGTCACATTTGAAACGTTGCTTTGCCTATTGTAGCTTGTTCCCAAAGAATTATGTAATCGATGTGCAACGACTCATAAAGCTTTGGATGGCTCAAGGATTTATTAAGTTGTCATCAGATTCGCACCAACTCCTGGAGGACATGGGTTATGAGCATTTCAGGGATTTACTTTGGAGATCCTTCTTTCAAGAAGTTGAGTTTGATGAGTTTTCAGGGAATGTAAGAATCTGCAAAATGCATGATTGCATGCATGATCTTGCAAAGTCAATAGCAGGAACAAGAAATGTTATGTTAAGTTCGAATGACGCCAACAATAAAATTGATAAAAGAACTTTTCATGTGTCATTCGATTTGTCTCCAACAATAAGGGATTTGGTACAACAGTTTTCAATTTCAGCTGATCACGCAACAAGGATTAGAACAATCTATTCGGTGAGTCATTTTAAGCGCAAAAGAAGGGAATGCCTGTCAGTTGATGGATTACTTGACTTTGGATTTAAGTTCTTACGTACTTTGGTTTTGCACAGCTTAATGATTAAGACATTTCCAAATTCAATCACAAGGTTGAAGCATCTGAGGTATCTTTCTTGTCCTGGACAGATAGAGGCATTGCCAGATTCAATCAGAAGGTTGGTGAATTTGCAGACACTAGATCTATCCCGGTGTACTTCTCTTAGAGCATTACCAGGTGGCATCACCAAGCTTGTCAACCTTAGACATCTGAGTACTTCTGAGCGTGGTGGTTTGACTCATATGCCACGTGGAATAGGTCAGTTGACTAATCTACAGACGTTATCAAGATTTGTAGTGGACAACGACACTGCATCGAGGCAGCCTATTGGTGAGGTAAATGAACTTGAGAATCTAAACAACTTGAGAGGACAGCTGGAAATTGTAGTCAAGAAAGATGGAATAGAATCTAAAGCTGCAAACTTGAAGAATAAACAGAATCTTCATGTCTTGAAGTTACAAATTGGGGGCACAATAGTTGATAATGGTGAAGGCTTCCTGCCACATTCAAATCTGAAACGATTGACTTTAAGGGGTGATCATATTCATTTATGTGTTCCATTATGGAAATGTGTGCCATCACTCATAAGTCTAGTGCGCTTTTCTTTAAAGAACAATAAAGAGTGCCAGTTTCCACCACCCTTGAATCATCTCCCTTATCTTAAGGTATTGCATCTCTCAAACTTGCCTGCTCTTGAGTACATTTCGAGCAACAATGACAAAAACTGCTTTGCATCACTACAAGAACTCAAGCTACGTGAAATGCCTAATCTGAAAGGATGGTGGAAATTAGATGTGATGGATATTGAAAGTAATGCATCTTTAGCCACAGATATTACTACAATACCTTTCTTTCCTTGTCTTTCTAGATTGGATATTGATGATTGTCCACAATTAATTTCCATGCCCCTTTTCCCATATCTAGAAGATCTTAGTCTAGCAAATACAAGCTTAAATCCATTCGAACAGACATCAATGATGATTAATGTGGGAGGAAAAACATCGAACCAAGCATCATCATCCATATCAACTTCTTCTACACATCTCGCTTCCGACATCCAGCCTCTCTCTAAATTGGAAACCATGTCGATTAGCAACGTGAAACTACAGTGTTTACCAGATCAGGGGTTCAAAAGCCTCGCTTCTCTCAAGGAGTTGTGGATTGTGGAATGTGGAGCATTGCAATCTCTTTCTCCAGGTATTCAACACCTCACCTCACTTCAACAACTACATATTTCGACGTGCGAGCAGCTTGACATGAGTGATGCCGCCATGCGGCGAAACCTTGGAAGCCTCCGCACTTTGTATTTAAGTTGGCTTCCACAACTAGTTGCTCTTCCTGAAGGGCTTCAACAAGCTACCAGCCTGCAACGAATCCAAATTTGGGGGTGTAACAATTTGGTGGATATTATGGAATGTATCAGCGGCCTCAAATCACTAGAAAGATTGGAGATTGAGGAATGCCCCAGTTTGAGATCTTTGCCTGAAGGAATAGACTGCCTCCCCTCTTTACAGACACTGGAAATTGACAGGTGTCCCATCTTATGGGAAAGGTGCCGAAAGGATACGGGCGACTATTGGCCTAAGATTTGCAACATCAAAAATCTGTATTTGTGTCCTTGGCCAGAAGGTATGCTTTATTAACTCTTTCATCTCTAATTAATTTGATCACATGAATTATTCAAATTTATCTTTTATTTTCATTTACATCAACCACTAATTAATTAAAATATTGTTTAGACATTGTAAATTCTGCAGAACAACAAAATGAACAGCAGAGTAAGCAACAGAATTCGACCTCTCCCTGAAATATTGGGCGGCAGTTCAATTGCTTCAAAATAAGAAATTAATGGTACGTCACTGGAGTACTACAGTCCATCCATTAATTTTCCGTATTAATATCTTATTCTTTTTGTATTGTCTTACAATATATGAATTTATAATATAATATGCAGTTTCAAGGTTGGAAAATTTTAGTAATTTTTTTTTTTTTCAGTCTTGAATGGCAGGAGCTGTCTAGCTAGCTCGTAGCATGTGAAGAACACATGCAATGGTAAATTCTAATTTCTTGTTTGAGTCCTGCATTTGCAATTGTAATTCTAATTTGAGCTTTTCATAGGCAAAACAGAGTAGATTTTGAAAAACAGAGTATTGTTGCTGGAAACAGAGATTTTATGTAATATATTTCCATCATTTTTATTAGAAAAAGAAAAAAGAAAAGGAGTGAACAAATGTTTGTCATTATATATCTTCTCGCTTTTGTTATATATAATTTTGTTGAATTAAGAAATTATTAGTGAAATAGCAACTCTGAATGTGCTAACTACTAGTGATGGTGATTTTCATGGAAACTCAAAAGAAGTGAGAGCCATACTCACTAATTTTATTTTCCCATTTAATTATGTCATGCATTTTGTGTGGTTAGAGAACTGGGTTCATATAAATGTATGAGTCGACTGAGATAATAGCTTCATTTAGAAATGCCGAGCACCTTATAAGTAGTGACTCGAATTCAAACATTGAGCCAGCATGACCAGACCACACCACTAATCAACTACTCGTCCAACCTTTTTTTGGTAACCAATCTCTGTTTAAAAGGTACTCAGCAAGTGCAAAATATGGTCTAAGCGATTCAATCTTGTTTTTTGCGAATTCAAGCCAGTGCTGGAGACACATCTCCACGAGACCTGGAAGCATCCCTCCAAGAGGTTGGATCAAAGTTAACAGTGATGCGTCTCACAAACACAATGGTTCGGCCATGGCTATGGCTATGGCTATGGCTATGTTGGTCGGGGACCAGGTGGGAAAGCTGCTCTTCTTCAACATGCAAGTGAAAGTGGTCGAGGAAGCAGTTGATGTTTCAGACCCTATCTGCTGGGAAACAAGGTATGGCATTTCAAATTCCAAACGTATTATCAATTTTAACATTTACGAATAATATGTAAAATTATTTCTTTTCCTCCCTTTTTTTTTTTTTTTTTGTTTTATGAATCCTTTTTAGGAGATTCAAATTTAAACAGTTTTAATAAAAATGTGGTAGGTCTATGGTCCCTGACCCTGTCGGTGTAAATTACAAAGTAGTACGAAGTGCTAACATGCGCCTGCTTCAGCTATACTACGCCACATGCTGTCTGTCGGCGCTGGTGAGCTGTCAAGTGTTCCAGAAGCCACGGTGACTGTGTTGTGGGACCCGAAATGACATTCCACAGTCATCCCGTTCGCCACGTGGGGCCTCCAGAACTAGTCTCGTATTTCTACCCGCACTCGCACCTTTTGAATTTATAATTTCATTTTTTTTAATTTTTTTTCCCTAAATGTGATTAATAACTAATGAGTATACAAATAATAGTACAAATCTACACTAAGCGAGAGATTCTTGTTTATTTTAAATTTTTTTTTCTATTGTGTTCGATTGTAAAAAAATGTTGTTGATGAAGCAGAATGCTCCGTTCTTTTTATATATTTAAACAATATTTAGATTCTATTGTGTTTAATAAAAGGTAATTACTTAAATTAAATTTCATTATTAAGAGTGTTTGCGAATGAAAATGACAATATAAATGCATAATAACTATTTAATAATTTTAAATAACTTATTCAAATTGACCAAGAGTTAAATTTTTACTTCATATACTCGGATTAGTTCCTTAATTAAAAAAGAAAAATAAATAATATGATTAGTAAATGTCAAACATTAAAAAAAAAAAAAGGTCTAATAACAGAGCGAGAGAATTAGATGTTACAATTTACAAAAAAAAAAATTATAAATATGATATTTTATTATTTGCTATGTTAGATATAATAATAATAATAATAATAATAATAATAATTAATATGCAAATAAAAATTATTAAAGTTAACTCTAATATGATTTCTCTAATTTGCAGTTAGAAGTATAAAACAAAAATTATATGTATTTATTATTTTATTGTAAAATAACTTCTTTTTTTCAATTATTATTTTAAAAAATTTAATACATTTTTTTTTGCATAGATTTCACATTTAATACAGTTTTTTACTTAAAGAGTACTTCACTTCTAATTAAATAGTATAAGAATAATTCACCAAAGAAAAAATAGTATAAGAATAAAAACAACTAGTAGGATCTATTTCCTAACTAAAAGAGGCTTTAAAAAAAAAAAAAAATCGCGTAGTTTTTTGTTCTTGGAATTAGAGAATATTTGCATAGCCTCGGATTCAAGTTTGGCACCGATTCTCAGTTTTTTGTTGTCTCCGCACTTTCTTCATCTCTCTCGTTCTCTGGATCAAACTTTTAGGGTTTTCTCTGATCGACCTCTCTCATTCACACTGCGTCACTGTGAGTTTCTTTTTTTGTAATTTTTCTTTTTCAGTGCCATTTCATTATTCTTCGGTATGCAAATGAACAAATGTTAAATGCGTGTGTATTTGCAAATACATATTGTATATATTTGCGTGTATATTATCTAGGTATTGCGTTATTTGTGCTTCTACATTAGTTTGGGTGCTGAGGAATTGGAATAGAAAGTAGAGTGTTGAGCCAGTTGGGTTTATAGTGAAGGTTTTCATATTTTGGTTTACAAGGAATGAGAGGATGTGAGGAGGTTTTGGTTTTACAGAGGACTACGATTTAGATGAATGACTAAATATGTGAAAAAGGAACAAGAAAAAAAAGGCAGATGGAGCGTTAGTGTGTAAAGTATTTTGATTTAGCGTTAGTGTTATCTTGATTAGTTATTAGGGTTTTTGAGAATTGGTTTCTGTTTGTTCCCTAAATCGTTTATTTTCTTTTTTAGATGATTGTAATCCTTGAATATCTATGACTTTGATAAATGCTGATAGCAATCATGAATTTTTGGTTGTGTGGTCATGGAAATAGAAATTATGCTTAAATGACAAAGATATAGTGAAGAAATCATTTCCATTATGAAATTGTCACGCAGTAAGAGTACGGATTGATTAATTGAGTATTCTACATTCTTAGAGGCCCGTTTAGGGAAGAAATTGGAAATTTATGTTCACATGTGGAAAGCTACGTGCAATGAAAAATGTAAGCACAAATTGGGAAGATGCTTCTAATATTCTTTGTTCGTATAGGTCTGAGAAGTAAATTATCTTATCCATCAACTAGTTCCAGGTTCGAGTCCCAGGCACATGTGTGTATCTGTCACCAAATTAATATCTAGGAAGTCCAAGAGTGTGAGTAAATTACAATTGTGATTTATCAGTCGGTAATTTCTGTGTTTTTGCAGGTAGTTTTCATGACCTTTGCCCCCCCTCAGTTCTGATGTGGTAACTATATTAGTTGCCCAGAATTGCTATGAAGAAATATTTGGATGAGAATTCAGCGTAAGGTTTAAACATTCTGTTTCTTTGAGAAAAGGTTGGAGGGTTAATATTTAGTTGCTTATGTCTACTGCAATGGAGACTTTTTTGTTGCACCACGAGGGAAATTAAGAGTGATAGCGAGTTGAAATTGTAACTCAGTTTATTGCTTATACTATTGCATTTAGAATAAAAGAGAATAGTCCAAAGGAATTGATGATGATGAGAGAAACTGAGATATCTTTGTCTGGTTGGAACAACAAGAACCCTGCTGATCGTCTTTTTGTTATTTCTTGCTTTATTGCTGGCTTAGTTGGGATTTTAACTATAGCCTACACAACCTTCCAGTGGAGGAGAAATATTAATCTTAGTTGGATGAAAGCCATAGCCAGGTCAAAGAAAAACCCAAGGACAAGGCATAAAGTTCCTCTAGCTCCCCATACTTGGGTTCTAGAATCAGTATCTCGTGGAAAGAACTTGAACTGCTGCTAAAGTCGATGTCTCCATCCCAAACTCTTGGGCCTATAGTGGTTTCGGATAGTTTTATTCACTATTGTAGTATTTGTGGTGCAGCTGTTCACCTCAATTGCTCTTCTACTGCACCCAAGGATTGTAAGTGTGTATCTATGGTTGGGTGTGAGAATGTGATGCACCAATGGGCTGTCCGGTGGACTGAGGTCACAGAAACATTTTATTAATTTTTTTTTTCAGTCTTGAATGGCAGGAGCTGTCTAGCTAAACATAAGCTTGTAGCATGTGAAGAACACATGTAGTGGTAAATTCTTGTTTGAGTACTGCATTTGCAATTATAATTCTAATTTGAGCTTTTCATAGGAAAAACAGAGTAGATTTTGAAAAACAGAGTATTATTGCTGGAAACAGAGACTTTATGTAATATATTTCAATCATTTTTATGTAAAAAAAGAAAAAAAAGAGTGAACATATGTTTGTCATTATATATCTTGTCGCCTTGGTTATATATGATTTTGTTGAATTAATTAATTATTAGTGAAATAGTAACTCTGAATGTGCTAACTATTAGTGCTGGCGATTTTCATGGAAACTTAATAGAAGTGAGGGCCATACTCACTAATTTTATTTTCCCATTTAATTATGTCATGCATTTTGTGTTGTTAGAGAACTGGGCTCGTATAAATGTATGAGTCGACTAAGTGAATAGCTTTATTTAGAAATGACGAGCACCTTATAAGTAGTGACAAACACCTTTATCATACAACTTCTCCTCCTTTTTTGGTTGTTATTTTGTTTCATAATGTGTGGTGCTTTCGTAACAAATCTCTTTTTAAAGGTCCTCAGCAAGTGCAAAATATGGTCTGGCTATTCAATCTAGCTGCCTAGATCCGAGACCTGGAAGCCCCATCTAGAAGATTGGATCAAAGTTAACTTTGATGCCTCTTACAAAGACAATGATTTGGCTATGGTAGTCCGGGACGAGGTGGCTCCTCTCAACCTATTTTTTGAGCTGCACTTCACCCTCTGAAGCTGAAGCTGAAGTGAAAGCACCGAAGTGTGATTGGAAAATTGTTTTTTGGAATGTTGGTGCATGTAAATTGGTCAGGGAAGTTCTTGGTGTTTCAGATCGTATCTGCTGGGAAACAAGGTATGACATTTTGAGTTTGAGGAGGAGTTTTGCTCGTCCTGATTGGCTGCTGGAGTGGAGTCCCCGAGAAACACATGTTTTGGCTGATCTAGCAGCTAAATTCTCTCTGGTTAATGGTTGTAATATCTAGCATCAAAGGGCTGTTATTGCCTTGGAACTCAGAATGTATGCTTTTAATTGCTCGTACCTTTTAATTGGGTCACATGCATTCACATTATATATCTTTGATTTTCATACACACATGTACATCGTCCACTAATTCATGACACAAAGGGTACGCTAGCTCCTAAATTTGTCTTTTTTAACTTCTAATTATTTGCATGCGGCTAATTTGATGAGCAGCTTCTGAATTGTTTTTACATTGTGGATGAAGAGCGGAACAAATACTTAGGAGGAAGAGGATTTTGGTGTCTCCAATTGTGCAAAAATTTTCACGTTCTAAGAAAGGTAAGTGAATGAATTTTTAATCACTTGTGTAATTAATTTCTTATTCTTATGTATGTAATTCTACTAGTAGCTCACGTGTTCATAAATCATAACGGAAGGAAGGCAATCTGGTTTTAGGTCGGTACGTGGTTAAGGAGATTATCATTCATATATTCAGGTATACATGCAAGTCTATATTTATAAATATATGGCCCTTGCCCTTCATTTGCAAAACGAATTACAATTTTGTATTATGTGGATCTCTACGTTTGGCACAATTCTACTAATAATATGGATTTATTTATTTATTTATTTTTCAGTCAGTCTTGTGGCAGAAGTGGTCTAGCTTAACATACTCCTTCTAGAAAGTTAACAACACAAAAGTAATCCATTCAATTTATTTTTTTTAATATCTTCCTTTTATATTAATTTATTGTAAAAATATTATAAATTAAATTGGTTTATAAAAAGGGTTTTAGTTTTATTAATTGTTTAAAATTAATATGTGGGATTTGAATTATCTTTAGAATATAGGATATGAAACTTAGTAATTCGTAAAAGGGAAGAAAAGAAACTAAAAAATTGAGCCTGCCTCCCATTTTCACCTTGTTTCTCTGCTTCACTCCCACTTCGCTCATTTGTTCTGTGTTTTATTGGAATGTCAGATGAACGATCACAACCATCCTTGGCCTCCATGCGTTAGTATTTGATCGGAAGTGGCCTTTCATTAAGTTCGTCGTCGTCGGATTTTGAAACTGTTAGTCACTGTCACTGCACGGTACTCCAGTCAAACAACCACCAATGTTTTTCTTCAATCAATGACACATTTTGTATTGATGGTATTTTTGTAAACAGTATAAGTTAAATTAACTTTTTATTATTTTTGTTTCATTTCTTTTCATTTCATTAATAATCATCCAAGCAACACTCATTGTTCATTTCTTTTTCTCATTAAACTTATTCTTTACTTTTTTTTTTCATTTTCTTTATTCAATAAAATCCAAAAATCAATCGTTATCGAATTGATCACATTACACAAAACTTCCGAATTCGTTTCTACATAAGAACTCTGAAACCTTTAAGAAAGCCAGTGACTTCTACACCAAGGCAACCAAATACATTTATATTCAATATCGGTTACGTTGGGACTCAAAACGAATTGTTTTATAAGTTAATAACAACGTAAAAAATCCAACTGTTTTCTTTATAAGTTATAAAGTCCAATTTTGATACTCTTAGGTTTAGTCGTCAACAAATTAAATATTCTCGTATTTGAGTAATCAATCACATGTAAACGCAATCTGTTTTCTTTTTCTTTTGGCTGAAGTGTTCAATTACTACTAATTAATCAACAAATTAATTTAATTACATAAAAATCCAACAGCTGGCCATTAGAGAGCAATACTATAGGTTATTTTCTGTCGTTATTTTATTATTTACCTCTCAAGTAGTGAATCATTATAATTTGAATACCGGGTTATAATGTTAGTTTTATAATCTAACACTGATAATATTAGTTGAAGCACGCACACCTATATATATAAAGAACTGCTCATATACACAACACCTCTTATATATAATAAATGATAGTGAAAATATAATTGACTAATATATATGTGGCTTGGTGAAAAATATATATAAAAGTTAACTTATTTTTTTGCCTATATTTAAAAATTTGTCACATTTATATCGCTCACTATATAAGCGATATAATACATTATAATATTTCTGTATATATATATATATATATATATATATAGTTTATATCTCTTATATAATATAATTAAACTCTAAATTTTGATGTGATGCCTTTAAAAGTAGTTAATTATTTAAATTGTAGTTAATTTACTATGGTAAAGCAATTTTAAAAATAAATGGACAAGTCTTAGTAAACAATGTTAATAATAAGAAGATTAAAACAATAATAAAATATTAAACTATTTGTATAAATTAATAGGCATAATAATTCAAAAAATGAATAAAATGATGATGCTGCTACAACAGCAATACTCTCATTTTCTCATCTTTATAAATTGATCCTTAAATATTATCCGGTACTAATTTTTATGTCACTCATTCCATATCTAAAAGATGAGCTTTCATTAATAAATACTAACTAGCTTAAAGATACTCCAGTAGACGATTGATATGATTTATATTAATGTTGGTGGAGTATGATCATCATCATCTTCTCACTTCCTTCCTTAATCAAAATTTACATCTCTTTGGATTAACAACATTGAAGATCTACAATGTTTACCAGATTGATTATTCAAAGGCCTTGCTTCTCTTAAGGTGTTGACAATTAGAGCTTGTGGTAAGTTACAATCTTTATCACCAAGTATTCCACATCTTACCTCGCCTTAACAACTTTAGTTATAACTTCAGAGTTATCAAATTTATTTATTAAAATCTGAATATCAATAATTTGACTAATGACTTTTTATGTTTTATGTAAAAATCACATTAATTTTTTAAGCATTTAGGTGATGCCGCTTCATTTGCACAAATAAATTTATTACTACGCATATTTGGCTGTTGTAGTAGATTACTGTAAATTTAACAACCTCTCACATCTCATTATATACATATATATTATATATATATATATATATATACACACACACACAATTTTTTATTTTTTACAAAACAGGATAAATAATAATCAATAAGACTAATTGACAATTATCCATCTTCAAACCTCAATTTTTACATGAAAATATTATTGAAATAAGGAGTGACAATGCAACCAAAAGAAAATATGTTAATGTATTTCCGTACGTAATTCCATAAAATACAAAAAGCATAGGTATACAAGAAAAATTGTTGTGAAAGAGGTGGTGTTGGAATGGGAAAAAAACTCAGAACTCCCCCAACTACCCAGTAGCTCAAAATTCCTTTCATTCCATCCAAAACAAACATGTCAGTGTCGGCAACAAGAATCAATGTTATCCATTTCACTCTCACCCACTAAATTGCAACCACACACGTGTCCCCAACATTTTTGAAGCATTAAATTGAATGTGCCTACAATAATTTCCTGACGTTACCATCGAACGGCTTTTGCCTTTGTGGTGGGGCACAAAGACTTTTATTGTCGGTTCTAATAATTGAGTTCTTAATATCAGTGAGAAAGGGTCATAACGTCACCAATTCAGAAATTCATAAATAAGTTTGGAAATAAATAATTTTTAGAAGAAAACAAATAAAATAAAAATAAGAAGAGCTGATAGATATTTTTGCGAGTTCTTAATATCGGTGAGAAAGGGTCTTAACATCACCGATTCGAGATCAGTTACAAAGATTCTTGTCTTTCTCTTTATGTTTTGGATAAAATTGTAGAGGCTTGTACTGCTCTTTTAACTTTCTTTTTGGGAGTTGTTTTGTGCTTTATGCATTGGTCCCTTTTACCAAAAAGGTGCTTGGCAAGCGAAGCCACCTCTTCCTCCCAACATATATTTTGCTCTTTGCTCCAAACCAAAAGAAATGGCGGAAGCAATCCTCTCTAGCATTGCTGAGGGAATCATCGGGCAACTGGGTAATGCTGCTGTGAAAGAGATTGGGTTGCTGTGGGGTGTTGAAGATGAGCTTGATCAACTTGTAGACACTATGAAAACTATCAAAGGTGTACTTTCCGACGCAGAAAAGCAGCAATCGCATAATGATCAAATCAGAATTTGGCTCCAGAGGGTTGAAGATGTTGTTTATGAAGCTGATGACTTGGTGGATGAGTTCTCTACTGAAGCTTTGCGACGACAGCTGATGTCCGGAAGTAGAACACTCAAACAGGTACGAATATTCTGCTCACCTTCGAACCAGTTTGTTTTCCGGCACAAGATGGGTTGTAGAATAAGAGACATTAGGAAGAAGCTAGATGTCGTTGCTGATGACAAGAAGTTTCATTTAGAGTCGGGCCTTGGCCTAGGAGATACTAAACTGGTGTCTCCTGGGGATTGGGAAACTCACTCATTTGTCCCAAAAGAAGAAGTTGTGGGAAGAGCTGATGATAAAATGGCGATCATGAAACTGATATTTGACATCAGAACAGACGAAAATATAGGTGTAATTGCCATTGTTGGTGTTGGAGGATTAGGAAAAACAACACTTGCACAGCTGGTTTTCAATGATGAAGAAGTCAAAGAAAAATTTGAGCCAGTAATGTGGGTGAATGTCCCTAAGGATTTTGATGTGAAGTTAGTTGTCAAGGAAATTATGAAATCGGGAGAAAAAGATGTGAGATCGTTGGATCAATTGCAAAAGGATCTTCAAGAAAAATTAAACGGAAAAAAATACTTTCTTGTGCTTGATGATGTGTGGAATGATAACCGTGAAAAGTGGTTGAGGCTAGAAAACTTGTTAAGGGGTGGTGCTTATGGAAGTAGAATAATTGTAACCACACGATCTAAAAAGGTTGCAGATGTTGTTAGAGGCACAATGGAACCGTACCTATTAGGGGTCCTAGATAGTGAGAAGTCATGGGACCTATTTAAAAAAGTGGCTTTTAAACAAGGGCAACAGCCAAAGGATTCTAAAATTGTGGAAATTGGGAAGGAGATTAAAAAAAAGTGTGGAGGAATTCCCCTAGTTATAAGAACAATTGGAAGTATGTTGTATTCTGTACATCAAGAAGGGTGGTCATCTTTCAATGAAAAGGAACTGTCAAGAGTATCTGACTACGAAGATGATATTTTACCAAGGCTTAAATTGAGTTACGATCGTCTGCCGTCACATTTGAAATGTTGCTTTGCCTATTGTAGCTTGTTCCCTAAGAATTATGAAATCCATGTGCAACTACTAATAAAGCTTTGGATGGCTCAAGGATTTACTAAGGTTGTGTTTGATAACACAACTGTTTTTTGTTTTTGTTTTTAATTTTTTCCTCTTAAATTATGTGTAATTTGGTTAGTTTATAGGTTAGTTGAAGTTTGTTAAAAGTTAGTTAGACTACTTTATTAAGTAAAAATGTAAAAACAAAAACAGAAAATGAAAACACCTTCAAAGTGTTTTCATTTTCTGTTTTTGTTTTTACATTTTCCTTCACATTTTTAGTCCAATTAATATTTAACAAACTCTAACTAACCTCTAAATCAACCAAATTACATATAATTCAAGAGGAAAAAACTAAAAACAAAAACAAAAAACAGTTGTGTTATCAAACAAGCCCTAAGTTGTCATCAGATTCGCACCAACTTCTGGAGGACATGGGTTATGAGCATTTCAGGGATTTACTTTGGAGATCCTTCTTTCAAGAAGTTAAGTTTGATGAGTTTTCAGGGAATGTAAGAATCTGCAAAATGCATGATTGCATGCATGATCTTGCAAAGTCAATTGCAGGAACAAGAAATGTTATGTTAAGTTTGAATGACGCCAACAGTAAAATTGATAAAAGAACTTTTCATGTGTCATTCGATTTTATTCCAACAATAAGGGATTCCGTGCAACAGTTTTCAATTTCAGCTGATCACGCAACAAGGATTAGAACAATCTTTTTCACAAGATATTATGAACTCCAGTCAATTGATGGATTATTTCACTTTGGACTTGAGTTCTTACGCTCTTTGGATTTGCGCGGATCAACGATTAAGACACTTCCAAATTCAATCGGTAACATGAAGCATCTGAGGTATCTTGATCTTTCTAGTAATGGAAAGATAGAGGCATTGCCGGATTCACTCACAAGGTTGGTGAATTTGCAGACGCTAGATCTATCCTGGTGTACTTCTCTTCGAGCATTACCAGTAGGCATTACCAAGCTTGTCAACCTTAGACATCTGAGTACTTCTCGGTGTTATCATTTGACTCATATGCCACGCGGAATAGGTCAGTTGACTAATCTACAGACGTTATCACGATTTGTAGTGGACAACGACACTACTTCTGCATCGAGGCATCCTTGTGGTGAGCTAAATGAACTTGAGAATCTAAACAACTTGAGAGGACAGCTGGAAATTGAAGTCAAGAAAGATGGAATAGAATCTAAAGCTGCAAACTTGAAGAATAAACAGAACCTTAACGTCTTGTGGTTAGAAATTGGGAGCACAATAGTTGATAATGGTGAGGGCTTCCTGCCACATTCAAATCTCAAAGACTTGACTTTAAGGGGTGATCATATTCATTTATGTGTTCCATTATTGAAATGCGTGCCATCACTCAGAAGTCTAGTGCGCTTTTGTTTAAGGAACAATAAAGAGTGCCAGTATCCACCACCCCTGAATCATCTCCCTTGTCTTAAGGCATTGCAACTCAAAAACTTGCCTGCTCTTGAGTATATTTCGAGCAACAACGACAAAAACTGCTTTTCATCACTACAAGAACTCAATCTACGTGAAATGCCTAAACTGAAAGGATGGTGGAAATTAGATGTGATGGATATTGAAACTAATGCATCTTTGGCGACAAATATTACTACAATGCCTTTCTTTCCCTGTCTTTCTACATTGTATATTACAGATTGTCCCAAATTAATTTCCATGCCCCTTTACCCATATCTAGAAGGTCTTACTCTAGCAAATACAAGCTGAAATCCATTCGAACAGACATCAATGATGATTAATGAGGGAGGACAAACATCGAACCAAGCGTCATCATCCATATCAACTTCTTCTACACATCTCGCTTCCGACATCCAGCCTCTCTCTAAATTGGAAACCATGCGTATTAGAAAGGTGGAGCTACAATGTTTACCAGATCAGGGGTTCAAAAGCCTCGCTTCTCTCAAGGACTTGCAGATTGAGGAATGTGGACCATTGCAATCTCTATCTCCAGGTATTCAGCACCTCACCTCACTTCAACGACTACAAATTCAGGAGTGCGAGCAGCTAGACATGAGTGATGCCGCCATGTGGCGAAACCTTGGAAGCGTCCGCACTTTGTGTTTATGGGGGCTTCCACAACTAGTTGCTCTTCCTGAAGGGCTTCAACAAGTTACTAGCCTGCAACGAATAGTAATTTGGGAGTGTCACAATTTGGTGGATATTATGGAATGTATCAGCAGCCTCAAATCACTAGAAAGATTGGAGATTGGGGAATGCCTCAGTTTGAGGTCTTTGCCTGAAGGAATAGATTGCCTCCCCTCTTTTCAGAGACTAGAAATTATCAACTGTCCCATCTTATTGGAAAGATGCCGAAAGGATACGGGCGATTATTGGCCTAGGATTTGCAACATCTATGAGCTGGAGTTGTATCCTTCGCCAGAAGGTATGGTGTATTAACTCTTTCATCTCTAATTAATTTGATCACATGAATTAATCAAATTTATCTTTTACTTTCATATACTTCAACCACTAACTAATTAAAATATTTTTTTTACATTGTAAATTCTGCAGAACAAAAGAATGAACAACAGAGTGAGCAACAGGATTCGACCTCTCCCGGAAGTAGTGGGCGGCTGTTCAATTGCTTCAAAATAAGAACTTAATGGTACGTAACGGGGTACTATAGTTCGTCCATTAATTTGTCGTATTAATTTCTTATTCTTTTTGTATTATCTTACAATATATGAATTTACAATATAATATGCAGTTTCAAGGTTGGAAAATTTTAGTAATTTTAGTAATATTGAATGGCAGGAGCTGTCTAGTTAAACATATGCTCGTCGCATGTGAAGAACACATGCAGTGGTAAATTCTAATTTCTTGTTTGAGTACTGCATTTGCAATTATAGTTCTAATTTGAGCTATTTTATAGGCAAAACAGAGTAGATTTTGAAAAACAGAGTATTATTGCTGGAAACAGAGACTTTATGTAATATATTTCAATCATTTTCATAATAAAAAAAAAAGAAAAAAAAAAGCGTGAACGTATTTTTGTCATTTTATATCTTTGTCGCTTTGGTTCCATATAATTTTGTTGAATTAAGTAGTTATTATTGAAATAGCAACTCTGAACGTGATAACTATTAGTGCCGGTGATTTTCATGGAGTGAACGTATGTTTGTCATGCATTTTGTGTTGTTAGAGAGCTGGGCTCATATAAATATGTGAGTCGACTAAGAGAAAAGCTTCATTTATAAATGCCGAGCACCTTATAAGTAGTGACTGGAATTGAAGCATTGAGCCAGCATGACCAACACCTTTGTCATTAGACCACACCACTAATTAACCACTTCTCCAACTTTTTCTGCTCCTTGGTTTCATTATGTGTGGTTTTTTGGTAACAGTGATGCGTCTCACAAACACAATGGCTCGGCTATGGCTATGGTGGTCAGGGACGAGGTGGGAAAGCTGCTCTTCTTCAACATGCAAGTGAAAGTGGTCAAGGAAGCTGTTGATGTTTCAGACCCTATCTGCTGGGAAACCAGGTATGGCATTTTAAATTCCAAACGTATTATCAATTTTAACATTTATGAATAATATGTAAAATTGTTTCTTTTCCTTTCCATTTTTTTGTTTTATGATTCAAATTTAAACAGTTTTAATAAAAAAATGTGGTAGGTCTAAGGTCTGTGACTCTGTCGGTATAAATTACAAAGTAGTACGAAGTGCTAACATGCGCCTGCTTCCGCTGTACTTCGCCTCGTGCTCTCTGTCGGGGGCTGGTGACGTGTCAGGTGTTCCAGAAGCCGCGGGGACCGTGTTGTGGGACCCGAAATGACATTCCACCCCTAATCCCCCTGGCCACGTGGGGCCTCCAGAACTTGTCTCGTTTCTCTACCCGCACTCATGCCTTTTGAATTTATAATTGGTTTCATTTTTTTTTGAATTTATAATAAGTATGCAAATAATAGTATAAATCTACACTAAGCGAGAGATTCTTTTTTATTTTAATTTTTTTATTTTCTATTGTGTTCGATTGTGAAATAATGTTTTTTTTTTTTTGGTGGAAGATTGTAAAATAATGTTGTTGATGAAGCAGAGTGCTCCATTCTTTTTATATATTTAAAGAATATTTAGATTCTATTGTGTTTAATAAAAGGTAATTACTTAAATTAAATTTTATTATTAAGAGTATTGGGAATGAAAATAATGATATAAATGCATAATAAATATTTAATGCTTTTAAATAACTTACCCAAACTGATCAAGAGTTAAATTTTTACTTCATATATTCGGATTAGTTCCTTAATTAAAAAAGAAAAATAAATAATATGATTAGTACATGTCAAACATAAAAAAAAAACAAAAACATAAAAAAAAGAAAAAGAATCTAATAACAGAACAAATGAGAGAGAACTAGATGTTACAATTTACCAAAAAAAAATTATAAATATGATATTTTATTATTTGTTATGTTAGATATATATATATATATAATAATTAATATGTAAATAAAAATTATTAAAGTTAACTTTAATATGATTTCTCTAATTTGCAGTTAGAAGTATAAAACAAAAATTATATGTATTTATTATTTTATCGTAAAATAAATTCTTCTTTTTTATTTCAATTATTAATTTAAAAAATTTAATACTTTTTTTTTATTGCATAGATTTCACATTTAATACATTTTTTTTTTACTTAAAGAGTACTTCACTTGTAATTAAATAGTATAAGAATAATAACAACTAGTAGGATCTATTTCCTAAATAAAAGAGGCTTTAAAAAAAAAAAAAAAAAATCGCGTACTTTTGTTCTTGGAATTAGAGAATGTTTGCATAGCCTCGGATTCAAGTTTAGCACCGATTCTCAGTTTTTTGTTGTCTCCTGCACTTCCTTCATCTCTCTCGTTCTTTGGATCAATCTTTTAGGGTTTTCTCTGATCGACCTCTCTCATTCACACTGCGTCACTGTGAGTTTCTTTTTTCAGTGCCATTTCATTTTTCTTCGGTATGCAAATGAACAAATGTTAAATGCGTGTGTTTTTGCAAATAATTATTGTATATATTTGCGTGTATATTATCTAGGTATTGCGTTATTTGTGCTTCTACATTAGTTTGGGTGCTGAGGAATTGGAATAGAAAGTAAAGTGTTGAGCCAGTTGGGTTTATAGTGAAGGTTTTCATATTTTGGTTTACAAGGAATGAGAGGATGTGAGGAGGTTTTGGTTTTACAGAGGACTACGATTTAGATGAATGACTAAATATTTGAAAAAAGAACAATAAAAAAAAAAAAAGGCAGATGGAGCGTTAGTGTATAAAGTATTTTGATTTAGCGTTAGTGTTATCTTGATTACTTTTTAGGGTTTATGAGAATTGATTTCTTTTTGTTCCCTAAATCGTGTATTTGCTTTTTTAGATGATTGTAATTCTTGAATATCTATTACTTTGATAAATGCTGATAGCAATCATGAATGTTTTGGTTGTGTGGCCATGGAAATAGAAATTATGCTTAAATGACAAAGATATAATGAAGAAATCATTTCCATTATGAAATGGTCATGCAGTAAGTGTACGGATTGATTAATTGAGTATTCTACATTCTTAGAGGCCTGTCTGGGGAAGAAATTGGAAATTTTATGTATACATGTGGAAAGCTACGTGCAATGAAAAATATAAGCATGAATTGGGAAGGTGCTTTTAATATTCTTTGTTCGTATTGGTCTGAGAAGCAAATTATGTAGTCCATCAACTAGTTCCAGGTTCGAGTCCCAGGCACATATGTGTGTATCTGTTAACAAATTAATATCTTGGAAAACTTATTAGTTCAAGAATGTGAGTAAATTACAATCGTGATTTATCAGTCGATAATTTCTGTGTTTTTGCAGGTAATTTTCATGACCTTTGCCCCCCTTAGTTCTGATGTGGTAACTATATTAGTTGCCCAGAATTGCTATGAAGAAATATTTGGATGAGAATTCAGCATAAGGTTTAAACATTCTGTTTCTCTGAGAATAGGTTGGATTCTAATGTCTACTGCAATGGAGACTTTTTTGTTGCACCACGAGTGAAATTAAGTATGATAGCAAGTTGAAATTGTAACTCAGTTTATTGCTTATACTCTTGCATATAGAATAAAAGAGAAAAGTCCAAAGGAATGGATGATGAGAGAGAAATTGAGATATCTTTGTCTGGTTGGAACAACAAGAACCCTGCTGATCGTCTTTTTGTTATTTCTTGCTTTATTGCTGGCTTAGTTGGGATTCTAACTATAGCCTACACAGCCTTCCAGTGGAGGAGAAATATTAATCTTAGTTGGATGAAAGCCATAGCCAGGTCAAAGAAAAACCCAAAGACAAGGCATAAAGTTCCTCTAGCTCCACATACTTGGGTTCTAGAATCAGTATCTCGTGGAAAGAACCTGAACTGCTGCGTATGCTTAAAGTCGATGTCTCCATCCCAAACTCTTGGGCCTATAGTGGCTTCAGATAGTTTTATTCACTATTGTAGTATTTGTGGTGCAGCAGCTCACCTCAATTGCTCTTCTACTGCACCCAAGGATTGTAAGTGTGTATCTATGGTTGGGTGTGAGAATGTGATGCACCAATGGGCTGTCCGGTGGACTGAGGTCACAGATCAGCCTGATGAAGCTTCTTTTTGTAGCTACTGTGAAGAACCATGTAGTGGGTCTTTTCTTGGTGGATCCCCAATATGGTGCTGCTTGTGGTGCCAACGGTTGGTTCATGTTGATTGTCACAGTGGTATGTCTAACGAAACAGGTGATATTTGTGATTTAGGCCCATTCAGAAGGTTGATTCTGTCACCACTTTATGTTAGGGAATTGAACAGGAATTCCCCTGCGGGGTTTTTGAGCTCAATTACTCAGGGAGCCAATGAAATAGCATCTTCAGTGCGTGCAACTATTAGGAGTCAGAGCAAAAAATACAAGAATGTAAATGAAAACTCTGTTGACACAGGAAATAGTGGTAGTACTGTCGATATGTCCACAGAAAGCACTGCTGATACTCACCCAGCTGTTAATGGTTCTCATGGAGTAGAAGAAAACTGTAATGGTAACACAAATGTGGATGTTCAATGTCAAGATGGGGAGGTAGACGCTAAATTGGATTCAAAGCTTAATTTTAAAAGATCCTCTTCTCTAAATAAAAAGGATGAGTCTCAGATATTGCGGATGAAACAAATATATGAGTTGATTGATTTGCCGCCTGATGCAAGACCGCTATTAGTTTTTATCAACAAGAAGAGTGGGGCTCAGCGTGGGGATTCATTGAAGCTACGATTGAATCTACTTTTGAATCCAGTTCAGGTTTGACTTCTCTACCATTGAGTTGCATTGCTGCTTAATCTTTTGGATATCTGTTCTACATAAAATTCGATCGGTCCACTTTCTTTATTTTACTAAGCTATAGTGGTTCTGATTAAACAAATGTGCATATATGCTATGGTATGAAAAAATGAATATACTATCTATATTGCATCTCTTTTTGAAGTAAAGTATGAAACACATCAAGTTACATGATATGGAAGTAATAGCTTCAAACTCTAGTTGTGGCATGCAACCTGCATACAAGCTCTAGTTGTTGACATTTATCAACTTGACCATATAGGTTTATCATTATATTTGGCTTTGAAGCTTGATGAACTTTTTCTCTTAATATTTCTGATAATTGATATATTCTGCTTCATAATTCTTCTGTTTTTCTTGTAGGTTTTTGAGTTGAGTTCGACACAAGGACCAGAGGTGGGTCTTTATTTATTCAGAAAGGTGCCTCACTTCAGAATTCTTGTTTGTGGGGGAGATGGTACAGTCGGCTGGGTTCTGAATGCCATAGACAAGCAAAATTTTGTTTCTCCTCCTCCTGTTGCCATTCTTCCTGCTGGCACAGGAAATGATCTGGCAAGGGTTCTGTCATGGGGAGGTGGTTTGGGTTCAGTGGAGAGACAAGGAGGTCTTTGCACAGTATTGCACCATATAGAGCATGCTGCAGTAACCATTCTTGATAGGTGGAAAGTTACACTCATAAATCATCAAGGAAAACCACTTCAACCTTCAAAATTCATGAACAATTATCTTGGTATGTAAACATATTATCTTGCAATCATCCAGTTTATTTATGTAGGGTCATTTTGAGGTGCCCTTGTTGCATGCTTTAGTATACAAATGAAGTAAACATATTTAATGCAGTTGGGTTATTGTGCCTTTGTTGGTTTGGTCTTATATTGACATGAGATATGGCTTGGCTCTCTCAAATTAATATTGCTCGTCCTATCTAATGTCCTGCATTTTCTTGGTTCCTATCTCTTGTATGTACTAAATACCAACAGGTTCAGTATTGCATGTGTACCTGTAATGTACTGAACTTACCTTTGTACAACTAACACGTTTAACACTGGAAATTAACATATGAATAACATATGCTTCGGCATTGCATAAGTACCCTTATGGTGTTCCAACAGCATATGTTCCTGTTAATTGCATGCTCTTACTTCTGTCCCCCTTTATTTATATACTACGATCACTGAGTGATCTGTCAATTGTATGTTGATGAGTCTGACTTGATTCACTTTCAGGGATTGGTTGTGATGCAAAGGTTGCTCTGGAAATTCATAATCTACGGGAGGAGAATCCAGAGAAGTTCTATAACCAGGTACTAAAACCTCATTACAGACAAAGTAAGAATTTTAGCGTCTAAACTTACAAAATAACAGCAGAGGAGCAGAGGCCAGCTTGTTTAGTTTGTAAACCTAGGATGTTTTTGAGTCCATAGATCACAAATAGTTATGAAGAGAAAGGGAAACAAATAAAAAAGAATATTGAATGTTTTACTTGCAAATTTCCAATTGATGCAGAGCACCTTTTAAACCGTGTTGAATTTTTATTCTGGTTTCTTTTTTAGTTGAGTTTTCCTACGTAGTTCTTTGACCTAGGGTATTTTTTTGCAACTTTAATGTAACTGCAGTTTATGAATAAAGTCCTTTATGCAAGAGAAGGTGCTAAGGGTATAATGGATAGGACATTTGCTGATTTCCCTTGGCAAGTACGAGTTGAAGTGGATGGTGTTGAGATTGAGGTCCCTGAGGTGAGCATAAATATGATTTCAACTGTAGGTAGAAAGTTAGACTCTTGACTGATGCACAATCATTGTTGTATTGATGCTTTGGTTCCTTCATATTTGGTCCTTTCTGTTTTATCCAATGTGATTCAGCTGGGGATATCAGAATAATGATTATAGCTTTTTTGACAATCTTCAAGATTTTAGTGGGAATTCTTAAGATTTTATACACCATGTCAGGATGCAGAAGGCGTACTTGTTGCAAACATTGGAAGCTACATGGGTGGTGTAGATTTGTGGCAAAATGAGGATGAAAATTATGATAATTTTGATCCACAGTCAATGCATGATAAAATACTCGAGGTTGTCAGCATTTCTGGAATATGGCATCTTGGGAAGCTTCAGGTATATTGCATATTTCAGGCACCTCTTTCTGTTGTTACTTGATAGGTTTACATATTTAGCCCAATTAGTCCTCTGCTAGTTTTTGTTCTTTTCAAATATTAGAATTTGTTAAGTTTTTGCCTACACTAGGTGATGTTTTTAGCAGAAAAATTATCTGGCTGAGTCTTATTTATATGAGCAGTTATTCCTTGGTTCTTGATAGAATGAATGAGCACGTTCTGATACCAGCTTCTTTTATGGTTTTGTGAATATTGTGGAAATATTTCTTAAATGCCTGCTTTTGTGAGGGAACAGGTTGGGCTTTCTCGTGCTCGCAGGCTTGCACAAGGCCAGTCAATCAAGATACGGCTGTTTGCTGCATTTCCTGTTCAAATTGATGGGGAGCCTTGGTTTCAGCAGCCATGCACATTGATCATATCTCATCATGGCCAGGTTCTCTCTCTCCCTCTTCATTTTCCTGCGTAGATAGACAAAAAATGCATCAACATGTGCAGAACTCCGCATAACACATCCTTCATGTCAGCATTGATGAATCTTTTTGTGTAATATTTTCAGTATCATTTGTTGTTTCCAATGGTTAATTTAAGAAATAAAGGTTGCTCTGTTTTATTGTTTTATTTACTCTAGTATTTGTTTAGTTTTTGATATCTGCATAAAGAAAATTTGCTAACAATGTCTGGATAGTACAGGCCTTCATGTTGAAGAGAGCTTCTGAGGAACCACTTGGTCATGCAGCTGCCATAATCACTGATGTCCTTGAGAATGCTGAAACAAACCATGTAATCGATGCTTCACAGAAGCGGGCCCTTCTTCAAGAAATGGCTTTGAGGTTGTCCTAGAAGTTTTTTTTCTTGCAAGGCGGTGGTTATTAGCATTTTGTTGGAAATTTTTACATGTTCTACCTTGAGGTAACAACACACATATCTTCCTTTTAAATGTTGTGTCTAGTGGTGTTGATCTCAATGCTTTTGGCTGAAGCATGATTGTACATGAACCTTGTTCAACATCAATGGAAAGGAAATTTTGTATTTGTATTCCAAAGCTGATCTCTCTCTCTCTCTCTCTCTCTCTCTCTGTTTTTTTCCTTTTTTTCTTGGAATAAGGAATACTTGGTATAAGAAACATAGTATTGGTTAGCTTATACTGTTAAAAAGTGATTGGGTCGTCTTGGATATTTGTATTCATTCATGCAAGTTTATGCTCGTAGATGCATGGGATTCTGACCCCTAATTCTTGATTCAAAGGTGAGATGATATGTGAATCAGACACTCAAAACGGTTATTTCAAGACGGTAATTCTTAAAGACAAAAACTTAGAACTAAAACTAAATTACGAAGATTTATATATGTATTATGTAGTGAATACAAGAAAACTCTGGTCGAGAAGTTTGCTCGGACTCAAAAGTACACTGCACAATGATTACATGATCTGTATTCGTTTAGTTTAATTCATTTTGTTTCCTATTCCTTGTAAACCCTTGTTTCACCTTCTTCCACATCCATGTAACAACTCCCCTGGCCACCCCCACAGCACCCTTTTTGCCCGGTTTCTCATCGAGGATTTTACAGGAGATTCTTGGACATGAAATCCTCTTTGGCATCTTGATGCTTTCTCTGTAAATGCGATCCAGGCGCTGCTGGTAGAACGGTGACCTTAACGAGGAAAGGTAAGGAGACGAAAACATTTTCGAACCTTGAATGGCCTTGTTAATCTGTTCTGTTACTGCTTGAAGCTCAAAGGAGTCATATAGTGTGCTTCCATTATTCTTGGGGCCAAACCTCAGTGTGGGGCTTATGGTTGGCGATTGTTCATGGTTTTGATTACTCTTTGATGACTGTTTATATCTTGGGATTTCTATGGAAGTTTTCAGATCTGTTTGGTTGAAAACCTCTCTCATTTTCTTGCAAAGAAACTAGAAAATTGGGGTTTCGATATTTTGCAAGTCATGGAGGTGTTTGTTTATCTGTGGAAGATTACGTCGTAAGTAACGTTGGTTCATTAATAAGAGGCTTAACAAGAAAATTGCATTGCTTTATACGCCTCTTGTGTGCATATTCTGAAATTGAGTATCATTGTGCTTAACTTATAAGTCAGCTCTAGGCATAAAATGCATTATTTAAAAATGGGTTTAATGCCATTTTGGCTTTAGCCCTTTTGAATATTTTTTGGGTGTGAGAACTTGGTGAAAATGTTGGGGCTCTCAAAGGTTAAACAAAAGAAGAAGATATATTTAGAGAATGCTCTAGCTAGCTCTTAAACTTTGACTCCTGGCAATCAGTAAATTTTTAACTATTCGAGTAAATTAATAAATTTTATTATATATATATATACATAGGGGTGATAATATGGGCGACGTCGTCCACCTTATGCTGGGCGACAACAGCCCAATCCCCCCTTTGCAAATATATATTTATATTTGCAAACTTCAATGTCCTTAGGGCATTGATAAATAATTAGAGTAGGTTTGAGAACCAGCCCTAATCATTTATGCGTGTAGGCCAAAACCAAACTCCTACCCTCCTCTACCTTTCTCCAAGTCCCCACACCAGTGTGGGCTATGTGCTAGCTGAATTGACCACTGATAAAATTAAAGATGATCTAAAAGTCAAAATTCATTTACACCATTTTCTGGTACTCAATTTTATCAATTTGATTATGTAAAACTATAATACCCCACTCCTTTTAATTTTACTACTTTAAAACAGAAAGTAAAAAAACCAAACCCTTGTGATCTGATCATAAACTTAAATATACAATTGTATTTTCTAGTTTGAAAAACCAAAAAATTATTATTTCAATGTATAAATTGAAATTTTTATAAGGCAACTTGCAGCTGGAGACGGTGATTTACAAATATTATATGGTGGTGGGAAAACAATAGAATTTCCTGAGAGCCAATTTGGTAAGATTCACAAATCACATTCCATAGAAAAGACCAAGCAGCTGCTGAAGAAGGTGATTTTCTATCTAACAAAGAAAGAAATAAAATTCGGACGTGGATTCAAAAATATATGGTGGGCTATAGATGCACATTTCCAAATCAAGTCAAAGGCATCATTGTTGAAAGTCAAAACAACCTCATTCCTTGACATTTATCCCCAGTTATTGCCACCAAACCAATTTTCACAGAGCCAACATCAAATGTAATCTAATGGAGGCACGTGGCAACGAACCCAGCCCCCAGAACTTCCTTTTTTTGCACTTGTTACCAACCCAGTGAGCTTTCAATTTCATATCACCTTTTTGTTTTTTGGCCATGATATGTATCACTTTTTGATAAATTAAAGTAAGAAATTCAAGTAAAATAAAGAGGTAAATCAGGTTATAAAAATTCAATCTTTCATATAATTAATCTCTCTCTCTCTCTCTCTCTCTCTTATATAATCCTTCTACTTCACGCTTTCCATCAACATGTTTTTTTGCTTCTGATTTGTGGCATTTTCTCAGGTATCATCACGTTAATCTCCAACGGTTCCTTTTGAATGAAGATCTTAACTGTCACTTTTTTATTATTATTTTGAGAAGTTATATTATAATCTCATGGCTTTGATCTCACTCAAGCTCTTTGAACCCCACCAAGCATGTCGTTTCTAGACTCTCAAGCTTCCTTTTTACTATTAATGGTAAAAACAAATATATATATATATATATTTTTTTTTTTTTGGTTGAGCCTCCAACGTCACATGCATTTGAAGTATCAAATAAGATATAATGCTTTCAAATTTGTATATATGAAAGTCAAAATAACGCCCATTGGATTGTTACGGGACGTGGGCTTTTGTTAAAAGTTGTTTAGTAATTAAAATAATACATGTTTAACATCTTCAAGCACCCCTTTAAATTTATATTTGTTATTTATGTGAAATTAACTGGGATACAATATACATCACTGTACAATAACTGAGATTGTACATCTCATCTTTATGAGCTATTTGGATAAAGAATAGAAAAAAGAAAGCAAAAAAAAGAAAAAGAAAAAAGTTTAGTGTCCGCGTGAAATTATGGTACAAAGATGCATGAATTTTAGTGGGAGCAGAGTACTGCTTTACTCGTTTTTTATCAACCATTTGCAATTTAGATATATAGGTTTTTGTCAGAAAACTGAAATAAAAAATTTCTTTCACGAGCTTTTCCTAGGTGCTATGGTGAAATGGGTTTTCTTGGGAAATCTGACTTTGTTTAGTGGAATTAGTTCTTACAAGAGAAAATGAAAAAATAATGAAGTGGGTGGCTGAATTTTCCCTTGTTTGTTACTAAAAGGTGCTTCCAGGAAACGTGATCAACGTTGCTTTTGTTTGTGAAAGTAACATACTAGTTGTAGATCCTAGATGTAGCTTTGATTGGGTATTTAAGGAGGTCCTTGATCTCTTTGCTTTCCTGTATTAGTTGTGGTCTTGGCTATTTTTCATAGAATAGGGGACCTGTCATTTATATAATTTCCTTCATTTTCCCGTCTCAATAGTTTTTGAAGTTTACAAGATTTATATTAAGGTACTTTTGTTCTGTCCTCCAAAGCTCCACAAAACCCACTATGTGAATTCCGTTTTAGTCTTTACATTTATCTTTTGTAGAACTATATTCTCGAGTGTATTCATTTATATTTGTAAACGGTATGTGTTTCCTCCTTGTTTGATTTCATCTCATTTAAACATATTTGGTTTCTCCTTATTGGTTCTTTTATTTTTCACAAATGGGATGTGATTAAGATAGGCTCCTCTGTGATTTGTTTCTTTTAGGGTCCATTATCACTTTTTGTTCATAATCTGCAACTGCAATTTGTTAATAAGGTTTACGTTCCTTTATGATCTTCATAATTGATCTCATGCAAAAAGAAAACTATAGGGGTTTGGCAAGTTTACTTTCTTCTTATGATAATGAAATTTCATTGAAGGTTTCATTTTCTGGAGAGAGTAATCATTTGTTTCTATAATGTCTACCTTTTGGCATATAATGGCCAAAACCAGCTCTTTCTCTTTCAGAAACTGTTCAAATGCATTTGTTTAGCCTCCAATTTTTAAAGTACATAGACAATTTTTTACTTCTCCTGCTATGATAGCCTCATTTCTTATATATGATTCGTTTGTCCATATTATAATCAATTTAGGAAGTCCTTTGATTGATTGTCATCTGATATTAGTTTAATGGAATACAGTTTCTTTCTTGGTGTGTCTGAAAGATTCAGTTTCTAATAAGAAAGATTCTGCCTTAGTTTCATATTGATGGATTACCTTTTTCAGAGTTTAACAGAACAATATGGTGAAGATCTGTTGCATTGGAGCCGGATATGTGGGAGGACCAACAATGGCAGTAATCGCCCTCAAATGTCCCTCAGTCGTTGTAGCCGTTGTTGACATCTCTGTTGCCAGGATTGCAGCCTGGAACAGTGACCAGCTCCCTATCTACGAACCAGGTCTCGACGAAGTTGTGAAGCGGTGCAGAGGAAGGAATCTCTTCTTCAGCACTGATGTTGAAAAGCATGTAGCAGAGGCAGACATAGTCTTCGTTTCGGTTAACACCCCGACGAAAACTAGGGGTCTTGGAGCTGGCAAAGCTGCAGACTTGACATACTGGGAGAGTGCAGCCAGGATGATTGCTGATGTCTCAAAATCCAACAAGATTGTTGTTGAGAAATCCACTGTCCCAGTGAAAACTGCTGAGGCAATTGAAAAAATTCTGAGCCACAACAGCAAGGGGATCAACTTTCAGATTCTGTCAAACCCTGAGTTTCTCGCTGAAGGGACAGCAATCGAGGACCTTTTTAATCCTGACAGAGTACTCATTGGAGGAAGGGAAACTCCTGAAGGCCAAAAGGCAATCCAAGCACTGAAAGATGTGTATGCTCAGTGGGTACCAGAAGACAGAATCTTGACAACCAATCTCTGGTCCGCAGAACTCTCAAAGCTTGCTGCCAATGCCTTCCTGGCCCAGAGAATCTCATCGGTCAATGCAATGTCGGCCCTCTGTGAAGCTACCGGAGCCAATGTTTCACAGGTTTCACATGCTATTGGTAAGGACACCAGAATTGGACCAAAGTTCCTCAATGCCAGTGTTGGCTTTGGTGGGTCTTGCTTCCAAAAAGACATACTCAATTTGGTCTATATCTGCGAATGCAATGGCCTAACTGAAGTTGCAAACTACTGGAAACAAGTTATCAAGGTGAACGACTACCAAAAGAACCGTTTCGTCAACAGGGTCGTCTCTTCCATGTTCAACACAGTTTCTGATAAAAAGATTGCCATTCTCGGGTTCGCTTTCAAGAAAGACACCGGCGACACGAGGGAGACTCCAGCCATTGATGTTTGCAAAGGGCTGTTGGGGGACAAGGCAAAGTTGAGCATATATGATCCACAAGTGACCGAGGAGCAGATCCAGAAGGACTTGACAATGAACAAATTTGATTGGGACCATCCAATTCATTTGCAGCCAATGAGCCCAGCTACTGTGAAGCAAGTTAG
Source organism: Rhamnella rubrinervis (assembly GCA_007844105.2). NCBI lineage: Eukaryota > Viridiplantae > Streptophyta > Magnoliopsida > Rosales > Rhamnaceae > Rhamnella > Rhamnella rubrinervis. Next base: position 14,373,284 of record CM017585.2, read on the forward strand.
CGTAGTTTGGGATGCTTATCAGGCAAGTAAGGATGCTCATGGGATTTGCATTCTTACCGAGTGGGATGAATTCAAGAAACTTGATTTTCAGAAGATTTATGATAACATGCAGAAACCAGCATTTGTGTTTGATGGTAGGAATGTTGTTGATGTTGAGAAGCTGAGAAAGATTGGATTCATCGTCTACTCCATTGGGAAGCCTTTGGACCCTTGGCTCAAGGACATGCCTGCTATGGTATAAGCTGAATTTTCCCTCATGGGGTATAAGAGTTTGAGCTGAGTTTTGAGAGATGCAGTTTGATTTTCTTCTCTTTTATTTTTTATTTTTATTTTTATTTTTGGAGTACCAACTAGTCTGAATATTAGTGTTACTATTTCCACAGTGAATGTGGAATTTACCTTCCAAAATTTACTGTTAAAAAAAAGCAAAATTCTATGACAATTATTTTAAATTATTTTTTATTCGATGTCGTAAGTTATTTTTTTCATTCATATTTATATTCGATTGAGTCGTATAATTAATAATAATAAACTACAAAAACATTATCAAACGGGGATTAACTGCTGGGATTTATAATACAATAAAATTATGATGATTTTTATGTTGTGATATTGATACAATACAAATTGTAATTTTATAATCTTTGGTGAAAACATGATCTTATAAGTAATATCTTTTTGGAACTTGCACAAATTTTAGTACTTTTCTTCGTTTTTTTTTTTTCAGTAGGTATGATTAGAACTTAGAAGAATAAAAGCTAACAGTATTGCTTCTTAATTAGCATTACAAATATAATTCATTCAATGGGTCTGGACCTTGCAGAAACGGCTCTTGATCTCACGGGGACCGGCCTGGACAATGCAAGAATAGATTGGGACTATGCAGGGACCGGGTCTGATCATCCAAGGAGGGGTCCGAACTATGCACGAACTGGCCCGGATCATACAAGATTGAGCTCGGAACTTGTAGGAACAATGAAGGACCGATGCAGCAGAACTGCCCCTACCTAAAAAGAATAGGCCCGAACCTCACAGAAACTGAGCTGAACCTCACATATAATCTATAAAAATTATAAAAATCTAATATTTTACAAAAATTATACATTTTATAACTATAACTAAATATCGTACAAAAATTCTACACCTACAACTAAATTTTCTACAAAATTTTTTATCTTATAAAAATTTCACACACTTCAATTAAATAACCTTTAAAAACCTCTAAACCCTATAAAAATCCAATACCCTTATAAAAATTCTATACCATACGGCTAAATATCATATAAAATCCTATACCGTATAAAAATTCAACATTCTATAATTAAAAACCCTACAAGTGAAAAAGAAACATAAACACTTAATCAAGATCACAGGGGTAGGAATTTTGTTAATGTTGAGAAGCTGGAAGACAGAGGTTTCATTTTTAATAAAATAAAAAGATAATTTTCCACCTGTCTTTCTTCTCTGAAAATCAATAATACTAGTCTAACATATTTAACATGTTTTCCCAAACGGACAACAATTGAATACCATCCTTCTATTTAATTGAATTTGATCCCACTAAATCTCCTTCAAATCAAATAGATAAGAATTTACAAATAGTTGAAATTAACAGTAGACGAATATTAAATGCTCATTCCAAAATGCATCTTTTAATGGACTGCTTAACCAATCACAAGGTCAATGGATCAATTAAAGTGTGGTTACAACTGATTTGTACAACATGGCAAAATCTGTTCTATACTCAGATTGTGAACCCTACACCCAAAATAGTGGATTTGATAGAGCAGGGTTACTAAACATACTGACTGCAAAAGAACAAGAACCAGCATGCTGGGGAATTTGAAGAAAAATTGTATGTACTCCCTGACCTTTAACCTCTTCATGATCTCCTTTCCCCGAACAATCTACCGGCTATATATACAATTTTTTATCTTGCGGAGTATCTTCAGTCTCTGGTTTCAACTTGCAGAAAGTTGTCAGCACTACGATGCACGACCTTGTCCTCGAGGAAGTTTCTTCGAACTCGCTGCAAACAGAACACACAACTTAACACCTTACTGAGTAAAAAACATAATAAATCAAGAAGGAAGAAATTAGCATGGATCAATTAATAATAAATATTATCACTGTGGAAACTAATAGGGATATGAGAGGTTCTGCAACAACATTTTTTGCAATGGAACAGCTAATCACTTATATTACATTGCTGATTTCAACTATTCACTAGTAAATATCCATAATAGGGAAAGAGGGGGAGAGAGAGAGAGAGAAACATACAGTCTTCAACATCCTTGAGCTGGTAATAGTGCGGAGCTATCTCAACCAACCACTCTGGTTTTAGTTCTGTTACCTGTAATAGCATATTGATTTATTAGCAAACGTAAAGAAAAAGAAAAAAACACAAATGAAAGAGAAAGCCAGTATATAGGAACAGTTACCGTTCTCATATATTCCTTGGTCGTAAGCACCAATTCATGGTATACAACCCACCCTGGACGAACCTGAAAAGTGTTGGACAAAAAGAAAAATGTTAAGCAAGCAGTAAACAGCACAAAAGATCATATTACTTAAACCTTCCTTTAGGGCTTGTATGACTTACAACATTTTTCAGAAAACAGTAAAAAAGCATATACAGCAGTTGTTTTCAACGGATTGCATTTTCTAAACTGATAAGCACACAGCATTTTCTAAAAACAGCACACGATGTTTCTCAAGTTCAAACTATCAGAGACCTCATTCAGTAGAACTGACTTCAGGAAAGAAATTGAAGAAACGTGATTTCTCATAACATCCTAATCTTTCATTTTAATAATTCCTCTCCTTAGAGATATTGTCCTCCAATTAAAAATTTGCTACTGTTTCCTATTATACATAATTTAGCTACAGTTATGCCAACTTCAGAACATGATAGCATATGCACTTGCATGCGCGTGTTAGTGCAAGTGTACCTCTATGAAGTGACAACTTATAAGAAAGATAAATCGTTATATTAATATAGATCAAATGGACCATAACCAAAACAGTACTCAAACAACATACATGATAGAAACTACATCCATAATTGCTATGTATTAGGAAATGAGGAATCACCTTGCTGAGTGTCAAGACAACTTCAGCTAGCACCAATATGGATATACTACTAGCCTAACATAACCCCTTATTCTAAAATTAAAAGCATGTCTAACATCAAGCTATGCTGTCTCCAAAAGCCCATACAGAAAATGAAAGCCAAGGGTGAAGACAATTTTCATTTACCTCTGCAAGTCCCGAGCTGGGATGTATATGAACTGTCTGGGGATGTTTAACTGTTCGGTAAGCTCCACTCTTCTGCAGCCTTGCTGAATGATGGAAGAAACCTAAAAGAACATAATTTAAGGATTAAATTTCAGAAGATGAACATCAAAGAATCATTCCTAGTTCGAGCAAGGGGTATTACCAGATGTAATGGCCTTCTTAATAGCTTCTAAATCATTGGAATTTGAAGTTAGCTCAATCTCAACCCTCTCTAGTAACCCCTCAAGTTGATCTCTAATGTCTCTAGCACGCTTCATACTCCTTACCTGTAAGCATTGGCACCATTAAGATCATTGTTGAAAATCAAATTTTTTTGAGAGAAAAAGACACAACTCAAATTAGTACATGTAACACAACACATTAATCAATATCTATTACAGAGAGGAGAATAGATTGCTAAAAGTCTAGCCACAACTTTGTAAGCACTGCTATCAAAATAATTGCTGCCATGTAGGGACAATCTTCTATCAGCGATTGAATACGAAAGCTAATACAATTGTAGACCAAAACCTCCAACCTTGATTATTAGTAACTGAATAATAAGTTTTGAATGAAATAGGTTCTAGATAGAGGATCGCAAACTGTAGAATATACAAATATGCAACTGTAAGTCATGCGAAAATAACAAAATTCAGCCATAACCACAATGACAAATTGGTCAATGAAAGAAAACAAGCAATTCTGTCAAAATGTACCTGTATGTAATTCTCATAACACCACTGCGTCGAGTAATTTGTCTCTTTCCATGAACTGTAAACCTAAGATGAACAAAATTTTATATGGATTAGTAATATTTTCTGAAATATGGCAGTCAGTGCTCAGAGCTTGCTTATTAAGTTAAATACAACTGGTAACCAAATCCTGTTAAAATTATAAGGATTTTTACTACAAAACTCTTACCATGTGCCCACCCCTGAACCCAAGGGTCATGGTTTATAGGCCTAACATCACTGTGTTTGGAGGTCCAGAAACCAATAGAAAAAGCAAAAGAGGAGAGAAAAAAATTTTGTAGCGTGTTCAGATGAAAATTTTAGATATTCTAGAACATATATATATTTTGTCTGTTTTCTCATTTTTACTTTCATGTGTAATTTTCTCCAAATTTAATGTTATAGTTAACCAAACAATGAAACTGCATTCTTTATTTCTTCTTTCCTCAAGTGAATTCTAAGCTCCATATATAACCTCAATAACTCCTACAAGAACAGAAGGGAGTCATTAGTAAAATAGCCAAACCTTAAGCAATGCAATATGATCTCCCACATTTCCTGTGTGAAAATTCATTCGCGCATTTTCAGCATGGACTTGCTTATCCTTTGGTCGATAAAAGATTGAATTACCCACAGATAGCATCGAGGCAATGGAAATGATCTCATCTGAACACTTATACTTGTCAGAAGCAACTATCATTTTAGATAGCATGGGATCAAGAGGAAACTCTGCCATACGTCTACCCACTTTAGTCAATTCACCAAGTTTATTCAAGGCACTCAGTGCAAAAAGCATTTCCAATGCTTTTAATAATGCTTCAGAAGGAGGTGGGTCCATAAAATCAAAATGCAACAAGTCATGAATACCTAGGCTCTTAAGCATAAGAACCACATTTGCAAGGTTAGTTCGTTGTATCTCAGGCACAGTATTGTCATCCAAATCAACCTCATAATTGTAGGCCGTATATAATCGAAAACACTTCCCAGGGCCTGTTCGACCAGACCGTCCTGCCCTCTGCATTGCTGATGCCTTTGAGATGGGAGTTACCAGCAGCGACTCCATTCCAGTCCTGGGATTGTAAGACTTCATCTTGACAAAGCCTGGGTCAATGACATATTTAATCCCATCGATCGTCAAAGATGTTTCAGCTATATTTGTGGCAAGGACTATCTTCCTTGCACCTTCAGGTGTTGGTTCAAATATTTTTGCTTGCAGCTCAGTGGGAAGATTGGCATATATGGGGCAAATAATCAGTTCGGCAATCTTTGTTCCTAGGCCCCTTATTCTTTGCTTCAAAATTTCTTCTACCGTTTCAATTTCTTCTTGACCAGTAAGGAATATCAAAATATCACCAGGTGGTTGCGTCACATGGATTTGAAGTGCAGTAACTATTGCAGCATCTATATAATCAGCCTCTGGTGCTTTTGTGAAATGTATTTCAACAGGGAAACGCCTCCCTGGAATTTTGAAAATTGGAGCAGAATCAAAATAATCAGAGAACTTTTCTGCATCAAGTGTTGCGCTTGATATAAGCAACTTCAGGTCAGGACGAAATCTTGAAATATCCTGCGAGTACATTGGCAGTTACACAATCTAAAAAACAAAAGGTATTTCAAGGCCAAAAAAAAGACTTATGACATGACACCATCAATCAAACAGATTATCAGTTAAATGCAGTAGAGCCCAACTTAATTATTATAAATCATCTGATGTGTTAGCTTGATATGCAAAATTTAGCCAATTCATTATAGCTTAACCCTAGGAAAATAGTGACAACTTAAAGTGGTGACAATTATCAAAGCTTACTTGTCTAACTGGTCGTGTTGTAATCCTATTAACTCCTATTTTAGTTAATACTTTGTGCTTATGCTGCACTCGTAAGACATAGTTTCTGTTAATTATCAGACAATCCTCCATGCAAGCCTGATCCTGGACAGGCCTACACATGAGCAGGAGTGTCAACTATCTAATATGTTTGTTTAAATAAATTGTTAGGCCCACTCCTAAATGTGTACATTATACAGTAGTTCAACAGTAATGACACTCTCTTTAATAAGATAAGGCATAGCAAGAGAAATGCCTTTAGTGAAAATACTTTATGCTTACCTTTACTAAACCAAAGAGAATATCGGTTGAGAGTGTTCTTTCATGAGCCTCATCCACCATCACCACACTGAAAATTTTGCAGACAACAAGTGAAATAAAGTAATGAATTTAGCTACAATGTGAGCTTGTGAGAAAAAAGATTTAACTTACCTATAGCTCGCCAGATCTGGTTCACCAAGGAATTCTCGCAAAAGCATTCCGTCTGTCATATATTTCAGAACAGTCTTGTCAGACGTGCAATCTTCAAAACGTATAGAATAACCAACCTGCATATAACATGATGTTACTACTGTTTGCAAACATCAAATTACAAATACCAACTAAATATTACATGTCAACTCAAAAAACAAAGCTTTAAATCTTTGGTGTTATCCAAATAATCACACTACATTGTCAAAGGTTTGCATACCTCATGCCCAAGTTTGACACCCATTTCTTGAGAAACTCTGGCAGCAACACTCATAGCAGCAACTCGCCGTGGTTGTGTGCATCCAATCTGGGAATGATGAATAGAATCACATAAAACATACTAAGGTTCAGATATACTAAATATCACAAAACATTTATCACACAGTGGTTTCAAACCTTCAAAAATAGTTTGGACATGCTAAGAGTAAATTAAAAAAAAATAAAATTGGGCAATCATGAAAATCATGGACCAAATAATATGCAGACGAATTACAGAATTTAATTTCAAAGTGACACAACTAAACAAGCAATGAGATTGCTAATTCAACGAAGAAAACTACAACCTTTCCAAGCTTTGTGTATCCAGCTTCATGAAGATACTGGGGTATCTGTGTTGTCTTTCCAGAACCAGTTTCGCCAACAATGACAATAACCTAAAAGAGAAAAAAATCCAAGGTCATGATCAACAAGTGTATACGTTGGTAGATAAACACAAATATCTTTGTATGAAGACATGCATGCAAGTGAAAATTGATTAATATACGATATACCTTTTAGGAGATTGTTATACTAAATCATTGTTAGAAAATCCAATGATAATAAAATAGATTATGTAACAGAAAGATATAAAATAAATGTACCTGATGTTCCTTGATAGCTTTAAGCAACTCATCATGATATGCATATATTGGTAAAGTTTTCCTCTCCTCCTAAATAACAACAAAGGTAAACAACTGAAATTGAAACGGTACTTTAAATGTGTAATACCTGTGAAAAAATTAAGATGTTACCTACCGAGAATTATAAAATAAATTTTGAACAAAACCCCACCTGGTTGGAATGCTATATTCCTTGCTTAAAAACTATTCTTGAATTTAATAGAAAATTTTTTAGTTTAGTGGAGCTGTTTCTAGAACCAACTTCTCAAAACAATTCCCGTTTTAATGTCTTTCCAATTGTTTTTAAGTACAAAAGTAGTTTTCAAGTTCTACACAAAAATGCAGGTTTGTGTCTTTAGACTTACAAGAACATAATTCTATTTATATTTAATCAATATTTTGAAAACTGATGTAGGATCTTTTTTTTAACTAAAACTAATGTTGGATCACAAACCAGATGCAGAAATATTCCACAATTTCCAGAAAGTATGCAATACTGATGTTGTCAAAATATATAAGACAGTTATTGTTATTTATTTATTTATTTTTATAAGATTTTCCCCCCTATTTATCATATCAACAGCTTTACATATTTCCATAATTATTTTTATTGTCAAGCATGACACATGTTAATGCTAACAAAATAAGTTCTAACCAAGTGGAAAAAAGTGAACAGAACATGCAATGATTTTATCAGAGAACAGCAAATAGTAAGCAAAGTAGAAAAGTAAACCAACCTGAAGCTTCTCCGATGCTGATTTTGCCTTAGACTTCTCTAGGGACTCCATAGCTTGCTCACCATCAAACTGAATTTTTTAAAATTCAGAAAAAGATGAGACATTTACCGTGATACCAGATAATAAGTCACCACATATACTACAACACAAAAAGAATGTGTCAGACAATAATTAATGAGGTTAATAGATATACCTCATCTCCATCCATTACTGATTCTTTGATAAACTCAATCTGGTCCTCAAACACAAACCTAAACATTAAAACGTTCAAAATGTGCAAACATTTAGATGCTGAGGACCATTACAACGAGCTTCTAAAATCATTGTCTTACTTCAAAATGGAGTCAGCATGTCATGACGAAAATACAAAATGAGCAAGTTAAAACACAATTGCTAAGAAAGAAACAAAAAGAGGAGAAACAAACTCACTGATAGTCATCAGATATTTGCTTTTTGTTTTTCGAACCAAATTTTAATGTTGCCTTGCCTGTAATTATCACATGTGATTAAAACTCTTAAAGATATAATAATAAATTATAACAGGAGAGGTAAAAAAAGATTATCTAAGCACATAAAAAATTACCTATTTGATGATCCTCCCAAGCCTCCTGTTCTGCAAATGGATTCATTTTATCCCCAGCACCCGAGTCCCTGTAAGGCAAAAAAGTATAAACAGCTCAAAAGGTGCATTTACTGAATTAAAAATCTATACCACCCTAACCGCAATTCTCCAAGAAAACAAAATCAAGTAAACAGTTTGCACATGCAAGTATGCATGCAAACATGTATGAGATAATTGTGGTGAAAGTTGAACATTTATGCATTCTTTCTTTTAGTGTTAACCTGTATCGTTGCATTGCCACAGAAAATCTCTTCTCCTGATTGACACCCCCTTCTTGATCATAGGCATCTGGTATCCTGTACTGCAGTCCAAAAAAAAGAATATAGAAGATTAAGAATATAATTATATAATTTAACCGGAAAATAAGGAAATCAGAAAGAAGACAGTAAAAGATATCAAATTTCATTTATTTATTCATTTCACCATCACATGGAGTAGAAGATACCCAAAAATAATTGAGTATCATAAGATTGTCCAAAATGAAGACCCCGAGTGCAGTGAGTAAACTGCTAAGCACCCAAAAAAAGGAGTCTTGACTTGGTATTGTAACTACCAAGATAGGACTAAAACATCAGAAAACGGATCATAGAAATTTGAAGCGACAAATATATCACAACTAGATTTAACCTCACTGAAATTTGTAATGTTTGAGCAAAAATTTTCTTCAAGACACCTACAGGGCCACCTAGATATGTAAGAAGCATGGTTGTCAAAACATGTATCATGTTATGTATCGTCTTGTTAAAAATGTGTATTGTGTATTGTAAGGTACACATAAAAAATATTTTAGTATGACTACATTATATAAACTGATTTGGCATCAGAAATCCACCTTTCAAAAAACACCACACTATCCATCATCCTCCCCAAACTTTCAGTCCATAAATCATAACAAGAAATTAATCACCTCCTCAAACTCCTACTAATTCAGAGATATTAAAATAAACAATCCACTGGATGATAAAGCTCCATCCTGTCCATAATTACACCAAAAATAAAAAGTCTCCTTATCGGCCAAACAATCAGAGTTGGAAAAGGAATCCTCCACAAAACTATTGCCAGACTATACACAAGAATAACATCCTCCTCACATCATGAGTACTAAATCTTATAAACCCCAGCAGTAACCTTCGCAATACACAATCTAAATTTAGTCACATATAAGGTCTGAATAAAGATTCAGTAAATTGGCAGAAAGACAGAAGTACAATACTCCAACACAGTGGCAAGAGAAACCACTTAATTATGTAGATATCTTAATGAGGTTCTCAAATAAACCAAATAATAATCTCTCAAAGACTATTATTGATAGAAATAATACTATACATATGATTTCCATTTTCTCTATGGTGTTTACTCGAACTAACTCATCAAATTCAACCAAATGAACTAATTCAAATATATAATGAGCCAAGTTCTACATAAACCCTCGAAGATTAAAAAAATAAAATAAAAACAGGAGAATGAAAAATTGCATTGACCAACAAACCATGCATACAAAATTGATGTTTACCTCTGGTACATCATCTTCTTCCTCTGACCGCTTCTTCACAGCCTCATATATTTCTTTCTTGCGCCTATATAAAAATATGAAACCCATGAAGCACCAAAAATCCACAAAGTAGTTGGAGCTTTAATTTTCACTCCATCCAATCAAAATGAAAAAAGTAGCCGGGTAACCTTCCGCATACAAAATATCAAATTCAACAATATATCCAACAACAGGTTACATTGGTGAGTATATAAGTTACCAACTTAAGAAAATTCTAACACAACACTCTGGCACACCTTGCGAAGTCACAAATCAACTAGAATTACAAAAGCAACTTCCACCAAAGTGCCTTTAAGCTGGCATGAAGCAGATGCAGCAGAAATTATATGGCTCGTGTTACAATGGTTGCTAATTAAATTGTTGCAATTGTTCTTCTTTTCTTTCCTTTTTTCCTTCTCTTTATATGGTACAAAATCTCAAAGCCTAAAATAACGCCAGAATTTGGTTTTTTATTCACTTTTTGAAATTGAGGAGAGGGAAAAGAAAAGTCTCCTTAAAAGTCAAAGTAAACATAAAAGAAGAACAAAATGAGTGAAGTTGTGTTCCAGAAAAAAAAAATAAAAAATAAATAAAAGAAAGATAAGGAATGATAGAAAGGAAGCAAAAGCAATTACCTTAATTCACGCTGTTCCACTTCAGTTAGCTTCACACCTTCAAATAAATACTGTTCATCTTCTATATCATCTCTGAAATAGATATTAAATAATTAAGATATTAAGAACACCAAGGAACAGAGAACAGCAATACTAATAAGTAGACAAAATTTTAAAACTCTTAACATCTGATTTCTTTTCAGGCTGAGAATATCCATGAGCTTCTAAAGAAAAAAAAAAAGTAAATAGATAATTAAACTGCAACATGCAATTTTTTTCTTACCTAATTTCCTCCAGTTTCTTTTGCTCCCTCTTCTTCAGATATTCTTGTCTTGAGACTTTTCTGAATCAAAGGAAAGATTAGAGGGAAAATTAATACATACTAATTATCCAGTAACATAAAATTCAGAACCCAACTTAGTGTACAAATGCAACATATATACTGATCCTTAAACCACTTGTCATTTCCCAAGACAATGCAATAAAGTAGCTACGTATAACAACTTGAATTTTCTGACAGCCCCATTCTCATTCAAACATGATCATCAGAACAAAGTGCATCTGCCCATACCAGATGTATCCAAGATCATCATTCCCAACATTTCACGCATGTCTAAGCTCCATAGTTGTCTATGGACCATTTATCATCAAATTATTCTCAACGTGATGTTCCTGATATATAGTCCTTCTCAAAGAATTAGTATAATCCCATCAAATCAACTTACTTTTTCAACAAAATTTGGAGTGGTAATTTGTGAAACAAAGCTAGTAGAGAACTAGAGTTTTACATAGGAAGCCAATTAAATGGACCCATAAACACGGTACACCAAAGACTTGTTGCAAAGACATGACAACATATGAAGCATAAGAGAACAAGAAAAAAATCATAAACATAAATTTTCACAAAAAAAAAAGGGAGAACACTGAACAGCTTGGACACAGATAAACGGCAGGAATATAACTATCTTCCTTATGATAATTTAAGAATTACACTTGTCATGGACTCATATAGGCAAGTAATTGAGCTCTAGAAAATATCAAGCCCAAATACTATACCAGCCTTCTCTGAACAATTTTGTGGATAATTTTGATCTGGGAAAAACTCCCACTTCCTCATAAAGGTCTTCTTTATATGCTGTAAAATTAATTTGACCATTTTTCAGAATGTATGATGTCAGATTTCAGAGAAACTAGATTAATATAAACCAAAGTGCATCAAGTATGTACTTATCTTGGTAGAACTCAAGATATCTAGCTTAGCCATGGGCTCCATGTCTAAGGAAACGAAACCCAACTTTTCACCCACCCCCAAACACCACCCCACCACCAAAAAATGAAAAAGGAAAGATACTAAACAGCCAAACAAATTAAATCAAGTTTTTGAAAGACAAACCTTAAATCATCAGTGTCATTTTTCTCCAAAGCTTTTGATCTTCGAATAGCCTCATCTGTTGTACAATAATATGCATTATAATTTATACAAAATAAGTTGAATGCATGAACATGCATCTATGTGTAAAGACGAATGAATGTACAAATTTATGTACACATGCATGTATCTTCCAATCATGGATACATGTCTTGCATATGCACGCAACCAAATAAATACAAAACTACAAAATGTGCTCACCTTCCTCCCTTTTTGTTAACTTTGGCTCTGCTAACTATTACCCAAAAGAATTATAAAGAGGGAGAAAAAAAAAAGAGTTAGTGACTAAAAATTAGCAAAAGGAAGAAAAGAAATCCATTCCGTAAACAGTACATGCAAATGAAGGTATTTACATTCGATGAGCCATCAGAACAATACAAGGCCATAGCTCAATCTAATGGGTCACAATGAAGAAAAGACTTTTAACCTTTTGTTTTACGCACACACATAGAGCATGGACACATGGAGGCACCCAAACATAGACAGAGTATAACTCCAAGGAAATTTCCACATGTGAATCAGGCCATTTTAGACCAAAATTTCTAATACACATCTAGAGTGAAATGCCAAGCACTTTTATTTCAGGGAAAGGTAAACTCCAGTAATATAATTAAAGATATTATGCACAATCACAACATAAATATCATTATTACATGGTTACTATATAAGCTTAACACAAGTGTAGAGGTAAACGAGAGCTAGATGGCCAATATAACAGATGTGTTGTGCATATCACCAATGAAAACGTAACTTTATAAACAACCAAGCATAGCCTGAAGGATGTATGTCCAACCAATAACAATTCCCATCAGTAAAATTGAAAAAAAAAAAATCCAATTTAGGTTTTGTACCTTTCGTGTTGCTGCCGCATCACGTTCTCTTAGATTCTGCTCCAATTGCTCTCTTTCTCTTTGATCACGTAACATTTCTTCTTCTGACTGCATCTCATCATAAGTAAACACCGCATTAGAAAAAGGGGAAAATTTTCAAATATTAAGTTACAATATAATTCTACTTTCAATAGACTAATGCTTAGCTAAATACAATGAAAACATCACAAAAGTTTCTCTAAAACCACAATGAGATGCATAATAGTACAGCACATAACTATAAAGATTCTACAATTGCATAAAACAATAAGCCCAGCAGGTGAAAATCAAAACCAGTACTAAATCACTACGTTTAATTGAAGTCAAATATTGATGGATGGTTTCACAACCATTACATTCTGACAACCTTTTCTCTCAATGAAAACTGCAAATCCACAATGAAATAATGATGGCACAACTTCGCCATCTGTGACTATGAGAATCCACATTTAAGAATTAAAAAGTACCTCTGAATCATCATCATCTGAAGAAATTCGTCTTTTCACCCGTCTCTCTTCTTCTCTTTGTATAATTACCTGGATAATATCATTAAGTTAAAAGACAAGTGCTTGGTGTTAGAAAAGGTATACTTTGTGGCTTACCATTTAAAAGGAATAAATAAAGAAATAAAATCCAAATTCAAATTCATTGGGTTAAGTATGACAACTTTGCCTCGTCATCATCATCTTGATCAGCAATCTTCTTCCTAAATCTTTTTTTATGGGATACTACTTTTTTAGTCTCTTTCATAGCACTGTCATCATCGTCGTCATCCTCATCATCTCTATCCAAGATGGAGTAATCCTTCTGCTTTCTCACTAACATAGCAGCCTCTCTCTCTTGTTTTTGATAAAGCTGACATAAACAACAAAAAGAAAAACATTAAGCAAAATATCAGTTAAATTTTCCCAACTGATAAAGTTTGGAGAGGAAAACACAGGCAAACCCTCGATCAATCTATATAGCCAAAATAGGTCGGAATTAAATTAATCTAAAGAAAAGCTTACATTCACAGTAGCTGCTTTACGGGGTACCCTTGAGAACATTTCCTCAGCAAATGCCCTTGTTTCACCTGATGATGACAATCCTACCTCCTCAAGCTTGCTCACCATATCAGCTGGTGATGTTGCTTGCTTTGCTGCAAGAGAACCAAATCGCCACATTAATACCATAGTTACATTACTTCCAAGAGAGGAAACCATAAAACTAATCAAACAAACAGACAAAGGACAATGGTAAACTTACATATCCCAATAACGTACTGAACAACTGCGGGCTGAGAATATCCCAACAGTGACATCAATTTATCAGATACCCATGTTTTCAGACCGCTCTCGCTCCCCATCTCCACACTACATCCAACATTTTAAATTAGTTTCCAAATAAAAAAATAAAAAAAAAAACAAATCTTTTAAACATTTAAAATTCAACATTAAAATATTTCAACCGTTTCTCGTGCAGATAGCATTGAAACTGAAACTCAACAACAGCTCCAGTTCGGGTTCTAGTTATGAGACAGCCTATACTACTAGTATCAGAAATTTTGAAAAAGCTTCGAATTTCGTCTCCAATTTAGTAACTTAAAAGATAAAAATTCCTATACAGCCTGCAAATTTTAGAAAGTAAACGACTTTTGAAACGAACCTGATAATTACAATGTTAGGGTTTTGATTTCAGCAGAGGAAACAATTTGGTTTCTTCCCTGAGAAGCGCTGAGACGTGCGGACAAACGCTGGACTGCTGGAGTTCTCCGGGATCGTGTTCCAGTCGAGAATGCCCTAATCAATGGGGAAATCACTCTGGTGCTCTTGGAGTACCGAACCACTCACAACTCCTTCCACATTTTAAACGCCATCTGGCAAACTTAATCCACGTCATATAATTACGTGCCACTGAAGAAAACGTTAATCTTTCCGCTTTAACGTCTCTGTCCGTGTAATAACACTTTTTTTTTTTTGAAAGAAAAAAAGAAATTAACAAATAAACATCAAAACCCCAAAAATTTATAAAAATAAAAACCTGAAAAAAAAATTCGCTTGCTTTTTTACTCCACCTGACTTTGAATCAAATAGTGGATCTCACATTTACCAAAAAAAAAAAAAATAGTGAATCGAATTTTGTGGATCTCACTCTACTATGCAAGGCATATGTACTCAGAGGCTATTATCATAAGAAAATATATGTTATTTTAAACCCAGATAAAAAAATATATAAATAAATAAAAATCATTCATTTTAAATTTTAAAAACTATGGACTTATTTGATAATATAGTTGTTTATTTTTAAATTTTTATTTTTAAATTATGTGTAATTTAGCTAGTTTAAAAATTAATTGGAGTTTATTAAATTTTAATTATACTACTCAATTGAGTAAAAATAAAAAAATAAAATAAAAATAATTTGAAAGTGTTTTAGTATTTTTTATATTTTTATTCAATTTAATAATTTAACTAACATTTAACAAATTTTAATCAACCTCTAAACTAATTAAATTACATGTAACTTAATATAAAAAACTAAAAATAAAATAAACTATATTATTAAACAGATCCTAAGTCAACTATTGGAAGCGCATACTTTATATCTAAAATTAATCTTTGAAGCTACAAATGTAAAGAAGTTATAAACCATGAAGATGAATACGTACCACTTGATGTGCTTCTTAGGAAGCTGAGTGTAGAATCTAATGGGTCAGCTACATGGGACTTAATTAATTTTATGGCTTTTGACCCCTCAATTTTACATTAGAATTTGATATTTTTGTTTGGTAATTTTTATATCTCTTTTTTTTTTGGTCCAAAATTTTTATGTCTATTTTTAAGGGAAAAGTATATGATTTTGTATTTGGATCCTTGTAAGGAATATAAATTAAAATAAAAGAAAAACAAAAAGTAAATTAAAAACGTGATTTTCCCTCACTCTATCTTTGAACAAGAAATTTTAATTACAGATTGAACAATTATATATATATATATATATATATTGGTTATATGATTAAACTTATAGATTTAAATTTTAAAATTAAAGGAAGAGACTAATTTTTTGCAAAAAAAAAAAAGTGATTAATTTAAATAAAAAATATTAGTTTTTAATTTTTGCACTGTGGGACTCTTTTTGGTCGTGTTTGGCAAAAGAATCGACCAACCAGAAGCGCACAACGCAGCAACAGCAAAACCGAGGCAGACGCGGTCTTCGGTCGCCGATAAAATGGAAGTCTTTGAAAAACGAGGGCTGTTATTTTTGTTTCTTCTTCATCATCACATCACCACCTTGAACTCCCGCCTCCAAAACCTCTCTGCAACCCCATGTTGTTAATTTGATCCTCTCAGAGCTCAAATCCCTGAAAATTAAGACGGAGAGCTCCGGATTACCGAGCTTTTTGTTCAGTTTTCCGGGGGTTTATTTATTTTAAAAAAAAACTTACAATTTATTTGATTGGTTTCGCATTTCGCAACATGGGTTGCTGTGCTAGCAAAAACGCGGACTCGAAGGCTAATAGGGTCGCTCGGTGGCGATCCACTGGCATTGTAGCTCTGCGCGACTCCAAATTGAAGGTAATTTCTTCTGTGTTTTTGTATTGCTTTCATGTATTTCTATGCATGTTGTAGATTTGAATTTCCTGCTTGAATTATGGAAATTTTGGGTGTGCAAGTATATATGCATAGAATGTTTATTTTATTGTTACTGGTTTGAGTTGGGTTTGGATTTATAAGTAGAAAATGAGGATCTTTGATTGAGGGGAGAAGAGGAAGTATGTGGAAACTGGTTAGTTTTGATAAAGCAAAAGGTTTTTCTTTTTTTTTTTTAATTGGAATTGTGCACATTGCTTTTATCACATTATTTTAGGACTGGTCATGTGTGCATGCATGTGCTTATGCACGTATGTCTATTTGAATATATATGCACTGTATTATTTTCAGGGTTTCCAAACCAGTGGGTTTAGCATTTTACTATATAGTACTAAAGCAAGTAAATAGTAAAATTTATAATTCGTAAAGTATGAGTTTTGTATCTTTTACATCAGTACACATTGTTATAATAAAAATAATCATTAGAAGTTGTTGTTTCGCTAGTTAGACTTGCTGCTAAGATTTATGAAGTAAATATGGATGCTCCATTGATAATTGACCTAGTACCAGAAATCTAATAAGCTTCCTAAGAGATGCTTTACTATATATATGTTTGTGGGTTTTTTCTAATATTTACTTTTCTTTTTTGTAACAGACCTTTCCAGATGAAGTTCTTGATATGGAAAGATCTGTACGCACTCTTGATTTAACACACAATAAAATCGGTAATGCTTATTTGTCTTAAAAGTACCAAATTTAAGAACTTTAACTTTAAAAGTTTATTGAACTGATATTGATTAGCCGTGAGGAATTAATCCGCCGTGAGGAATTAATCCAGGTATTTTCACCCCTTATTAAGAATGAACTATGAATGCTTTAATATTTATTTTCTTTCATATGTTTTTGCATGCAGTCGATGTTCCTATGGATATTAGCAAATTAATAAACATCCAGCGATTGGTAAGAAGTTTTCATTTTGAGTTTGATACGTATACTGTGGCACCCTTTTCTAATCCCATACTAATATTTTAGGTTGCAGTGTATAAATTATATACTTGGAATGAACCAGATAAAGCTTCTCAAATTTTCACTTGTTTTGGAAACTAGTTGTTATTCCACAATACAGAAGGTTAGCTTTTAAGACTGACAAGAAAAAAGGGAAAAAAAAAGTAAAAATATAGAGAAGATTAACAGGAGATATAAGAAAAAGATAAATTATTCACTTAAAGTGTGCAACAAGGCAGACTTCTTAGGTAGTACAAACATACACTGTACATGGTATTGTGTATTGAATAGAGCACGTTATATGCACAAAATGTTCATCCAGTTGGAAAAAATGCTGCAACTAGGAGGATGGCAGGAGACAGAGATTCCTATGAAAATTAAAGCAACATTGCACAGCATTTCTAATAAAAGGGTTGGAGAAGTTGGTGATTGAAGTATTAGGGAGATAATGTATTGGGAAAAAGCAAACAAAATAGATTGTTTTATATCAGATTTGAAGATAAATATATAACTTTCATACTTCTAATTGAATATTTTTATGGTAACTTTTATTAGAATCTTTCCAATCCTCATGATGTAATTATATTCTGTATCATCTTTGTCAGCGTACTGGATTGTTATTATATGCATGGTTTTTATTAGAATTTCATTGAGGTAAGAAAATGAGTATCCTTTGAGTTACCCAAATTTTACAGGTTTTAGCTAATAACCTCATTGAGCGTCTGCCAATGAATTTGGGGAAATTACAGTCTCTGAAAGTTATGACACTTGACGGAAATCGAATCACTTCCTTGCCTGATGAATGTAATTCTCTTCTCTAAATAAGTAAGAAAATTTTGTATAATCAGTTGAGTTTCATCTCTTTTGATGTCTTTGTTTGCTAACTTCACAGTATTTTTTCTTGCATCGGCTTTTCATGACTTGTAACTTGATTATTCTTTTTTTATTATGTCCAGTGGGGCAGTTGGTGAGGCTTGAGCGGTTATCCATTTCAGGGAATTCACTAGCATATTTGCCTGAAACTATTGGCAGCTTGCGCAATGTAAGTTCTATTTGCCTCATTTATTGAAATTGATTAGAATGTGTTCACTGTCATGAGTATGTCTGGGTTTGAGTGTTATGTTCAACATTATTGTGGAATTCGGCCAATTTCCTTGGGCTGAATTTGTGGTTGAAGTCCTATTCTCTATGTGCCAGTTTTAAAATTACCATCAATCAAAGAGTGTCACTTATTGTGCCTTCTCCTTTATGTTCGTTAGTTTTCTTTTTTGCCTCTATATTTTAGCTTGAACTTGTTTATCCAATACTTTGTTGACAGAATGCCATATTATTCCTTTAAGTATGTGTCCTGTCCTATTAATAGAACATGCATTTTTTATTTTTTTGTCATGTCTTAATAATATCCGGGATATGAATTATTTGACCATGCAGTTGTTGATTTTAAGTGTCTCAAATAACAAATTAAAGTCTCTTCCTGAATCAATTGGGAGTTGCTTCTCGTTGGAAGAATTGCAAGCAAATGGTAGGTTTCACATATCTTTTTTCTTAATTGTTTCTTTCAACTATTGCTCACTTTTTTCTGTTGACAAGATTGTGTAATAAAGTATTGGATCAAATATCTGATGTTTAAATATTGAAACCATTTCTACACTTACTTGTTTCTTCTTTTACTGAATTTGGACGTAAATATCTAATATCTAAAGCACCTTTGCTTCTTGCTAACTGTGGAACCACAGGAAAAACTTGTATAAAGGTGGATGAAACTCTTTTTGCTCCCTTTCTAGACCATTAAAGTAGAATTGTGGAGAGTATCAAATTTGTGATTCAAAATTATTGGAATAAGCTTTTATTCAATATAATACCACAAATATTGACTTGTGGTATTATGGATGCAATACTAGCATCTAATACCTCGTTACTTAGTTTTAGCTGATGAATAGATTTTTTTTATTACATTTTTTTTTTTTGCTTAATCATTTTTTGTTCCTCTTTTTATTTGCAAGGGATCTTTGGAGCATGATATGGTTGTCTTTGTTCTATCTCTTTTTCTTTTCTTTCTTTTTTTTTTTTTTTTTGTTTTTTTGTTTTGGCTATGTTTTGGGTGTCTCAATCTTGTATGAGTGATTTAGTGGCTCTTCGTCATGCAAAAACTTGTGAAGATAGAGTGCTATGAAACTTAAGAGTAACTTATTTGTGGTCTACAAATGCAAGTTCCTCTTTGTTGCATCACTTTTGAGATAGTTTGTGCCTTGATGTTATTAAAACTTTGATGTGGTGTTTTCTATTGATTGTTAACTTCTTGTATTTGAGTTGCATTCTCTTAAGAGTGTTTTGACAAATCACTTACTTGTAAGGGAATGAGTCCGTTTTGTTTTTGGTATTAGCCTGGTTCTGCATGAGAGTCGTGAAATTGATCTTTGTTTATCCTGTGGTCTATTTCCACCACTCACACTTTTATCATTCTGAATGTCTCTCAGATAATCTTATTGAAGATCTTCCTGAATCTGTCTGCAACCTTAAGCATGTAAAGTCACTTTGCTTGGACAATAATAATGTGAAGCAGGTATACACTTGAACTAAATTAAAATATCATAGGTATTTGGTTTCCATTATTTTGCATTTCTCCCTCCCTTTCTTTTCATAGAGACTCATTGGCCAATAAGCCTATGATGGCTAGAAATTAAGGAGTGGCTGGCGACTGCCAGTGAGAGCATTACTGATTTTGCTAATTAATATATTCAAATTTGTCACCTTGCAGGCTATATGTCAGAATTGGAAATGAGCCGAGAGAGAGAGAGAGAGAGAGCTTTCATTCTGAAATGCTATGATTCTTTCTATACATGTTAAATTAGTTAGAGGATTCCACTTAATGAATGCCAACACTATCTCCCATTGTCTTTATGTGCTCTTCTAGCTACAACTGTCTTGCTATCTTTCTCCCTCTCAACCCTTTTGTTCATGCCGTTTAGATCTCATATCAAACTTTGGACTTTCCTCCAATTTAAGCCTAGGAATTTATCTCTGCATTTCCTATTTTTTACTTTAAAAATTTACTTTCACTAACTAACACCTGGTGTAATTGATCAAACCTGCAAGCTATAGTAGGCTTAACAATCTTGTTTGACCATCAATACTCGTTCACTTGATAGAATTTTCTTATGTTTATCCAGCTGGTTTATCTTGACATACAAGATTTGTTTTTGATTGTATGAAATTTACTTCTTTTTCTTTCCCCTATATTCATATTGTAGCATCTTTTGCTGGACAGATACCTACAAATCTATTGAAAGAATGCAAAGCTCTACAGAATATTTCCCTGCATGGGAATCCTATTTCAATGGATCAGTTTCAGCAGGTATATCTCAGTTCTCTGATGTGGTGTCACGTCTCTATCCTTTTAAAAGCAATATGCATTTATGTTTCAAAATTTCACCATAAACATTCAGATGGAAGGATTCCAAGAGTTTGAAGAAAGGAGGAGGAAGAAATTTGACAAGCAAATTGATTCAAATGTAATGATCAGTTCCAAAGGCCTTGATGAGGGTGTTGATCTTTGAGAGTGTAAGCTCTTCCATTCCATTCTCTACCATGCCATCAATACGAATCTTCATATTATTCTGTATGTACTTGTGATAACAGAATAATCAACTGAAAATAAAACCTGTTGGAACCAAACAGTTAGTGTCAAACCCATAAGTTTGTGCACTTTCATTAGGGGAGTTTCTAATCTCAAAAGACTGTTTCTGATTGGCTGGTTATGTAAACGTTATACCACTCCATCATGTTCACTCCATATGTTTTCTTTTGCATTCAACAAAACCTTAATTTTACCTTTGATTTCATCTGTCTGAACAGATTTAATGACAGAGGTTGATCAAATCGAGACGATTTCAACGCAAAGGAGGGTCTCAGACTCGTGGCAGCTGTACATGTAGAAGAAGGGGGAATAACATTGTTACATATTCTGTCATATTTGGGATGAGATTCTATTACATTATACATGTTTGTTATATTTCTCAGTATTTGCCTGTTTGTCACTGGGCAAGTTTGTAATTAAGATGTTGCTCAAAAGTTCAAAGATTTGTTTCTTTTTTTGCTGAATAATTGTTATTTGTTGAGAGGGCTATGGTTCTTTGTACATTGTGTACTTGTGTTCTGTGTTAAACTTTTGCAAGGTGGATGCACAGTGAAATAATTGATTAATCAAATTCAAGAACAGTTTGATCAATTCCAAAGTGGCAAAGTATATATTCACTCCAAATCTCCAATGTCTCACTATTATTCTCAAACTTGATCTTTTTTAGTGCATTTCTAATCAATTCACAGATACATCTGTGTTCTTATCACTATATGCAATTACAAGTTAGCTTGTGAGGATTTTATTTTCTCCAATCTCCAGCAGCAACTCATCCATTTTTGGAGCAGTTTTTTTTTTTTTGTTTAATACCTTCCTCCCTCTCCTAGCCAGATTTGACTGACTACAATTAAAAAATAAAAATATTAAACATAGTAATATGTTTAATATTCACTGTTTATTTAGATGTACAATGTTATTCAAGATCATCAAAGTAATCATAAAGTTAATTTAAAAAAAAAATGCAAAGTGCAGTTTAGAGTAAGGACTTTTTTAATTATATTATTACTAATTGGATCGGCATATTTAATCAGAGCTTAAACAATAAAAACATATTAAATTTGGAGTGATTATTGGTTGAATGCTCAAGTCTAATTCCATGGAATTGACGTGTGCATATATTTTGTATATATATATATATATATATATATATATATATATATATATTAACATAAGATCAACTAAATAACGGTAATAATTTCGAAATAAACCTACCAGAAAAAGTAAATTTAAAAGGAAATCAACTAAGAGCCAAAAAAAATAATACTGCATCATCAGTATCAATAATCAAAATTTAATTTTCTCAATAAATATAAATTAAAAAAATAAAATATGACCCAAAAATTAATTCTAATGTGAAAAGGAAAAAAAAAAAGAATTTTATTTTCATCAATAAAACCAAATTTTGTTCAGAAGAAAATAATAATAAAAAGCAAAAGTCAAAATTGAAACTAGATTCTCTTGGAACTTCCTCTATGAAATCGCCACGTGTCGAGGCATAATAGCTGATATTAAAATTCCAAATGAAGGCCATTCACCAATTACCCATATATAGCACTCCTCTCTCTCTCACCTTCCGTTCGTATGCGAGCAAGGGTATCTCTCGTAATTACATTCGACATTCGTGGCCTTTTTAAAAATTATTTCCATTCCCTGACAACCACTTAAAAAAAAAAAAAGCTAACCCTAGCGTTTTGCCCCTTTTCGTTAAATCGCCGCCTCTCTTTTTGATCTGGATCTGTTCTAACTCGATTCGTTCTCAATCTATCTTCTTCATCCCCAAATCGATCGCGGATTCGATCAATACTCGTTCTCCTCTACCGATCGATCCCAATTTCAGCGTTAGCCGTCCGTCCTATCTGATTCTAGGGTTAGGGTTTTCGATCCGCAATTGGGGATCTTAGATCTGGGTAATCCTTTTGTGTATTCCATATTTTCGATCATCTCCTTTGGTTTTTCGCTTTAAATTCGTCTTGATTTCGTAAATATTTTTTAGTTTTCTTTGGTGTTTTTGGGATTCTGGGTTTTGATTCATTTAGATCTGGTTGTTTCACATATTCATTTAAATTCGAGGGGTCCGACTCGTAATCGGCAAAATTATTCGTAGATCAGGTGCAATTTTTTGGGGATTGTGTGGAAAGTTTAGATCTAGGGTTAGGGTTTTTAGAACATTGGGGCTTTTGATTTTTTCGTTCAATTGTTTAAGGGAAGATTAGATCTCCTTGATTTTTCACGATTGTGTTCTTTAACGGCCTGCAAATTGAGCTATAATCGTCCAATTTTAGCGATCTGCTATATCGTTTGTTAGGAGATCAATTCGAGGTACATACGTGCCCTTTTTGTTAATTTCTTAAATTATGAGGCTTTTTAGTTTAATTAATTGTTAATAACTAATTATCAAGTCTAATTATTTGAATTTATCCCCAAAAAAAAAAAAGAAAAGATATTTTATTCGAAATTTTTGGGCATTGACGTGGGCGCCCCTTGTTTAGGTTGGGTTATTCGTTTTTACTTAATTGCCCTTCATAACATAAACTTCTTTTCCATAACAATAATAATAAAATAAATTGTTAATAATTCCAAAGAGGAAAATAACATGTAGTGAGAATTATGGGTGCTTGTACTATGCTTAAAGGTGGTTAGCTAAAGGGTCTCTGTTGTATGGATGCTCTAGGATATTTCTGACGTTTTTGCTTTCAATGTGTCTGTTAGGCTCAATTGGTTTTATACGAAAGCTATGTAGTTGTGTTGCTTTGGAGTAGCGCTTGCATTTATTGTGTACTTTTGGTGTGCCTTAGTGGTCAACGCTCTATTTTTGAATGAATTTTTGATGGTTAATCAATGTGTCATATTCAAATTGTACAAAGCACTGTTGTTTCTGAAACCATCTTCTACTTTTTGGGTGTTGCTTATTTTTCTTATATCTTTCATCATCTTGCAGTTAAGTAAATATGGTACAGAAACGACCTTATGATGATGAGGAAATTTTCATGATTTCTTTCAAGCACCCAAGACAGGTGGAACACAATAAACAACTTATTTCGTTTTCAGAATCTGTTTTTCCTGAAGATGCTTCTGGGATACGGCAAACTGTTGGTGAGCAAGTTTTAGTATCTATCCATATTTTTGAAATGTTTAAAGTGGGAAAATATTTATATGGTGCCTACCTTGACTGAGTTGTACATTTCTGTGCCAGTCTTGGACAATTTAGAATCGAAACATTAATTGTATTCATAAGAAGTAATACTTTTGTTGTTCTAATTTCGTTAGCAGTGTCCCAGTGAACGGTTTTTACTCTTTACCTATTGCATATGTCCCTTCGGTTTAGTTTTTTATCATAGTATTTATTTATGTGGAGTCATTTTTTTGTACCTAAGAATTACGTGGGCTTTAGTTCACATAAACTTTGTTGAACCATGCATTGTGTACATGGAGTTTGGACCATTAGAAATGGTAACTGTTTATGTAAGATATACATCATCTATTTTGCCTGAATTCTGAGAGTTCTACTGTCTAATTTATAGACAATGGATTCAAGAATGCTGACATTGGAGATGTTGAGAAGCTTTCTGGTGACATCTTTACTGATCCTCCAAAGGGGGGTGAGGATGTTGAAACCAGTGCGCCTGGCGGCTGCTCCATCTCATCATGGCCCACCAGCTGTACCAGTGAGGAAGATTCCTTGTCTGAGTCACCATTTCATGTCCCTTCTTTCCCGGACTACTTTAACCCTGAGCGTCCAATAAGGACATTGGTCCACTTTGAGGATATGTATTCTTTACTTCTAAGTAATCCACCACGGAAGTCTGTTCCAATTGGGTCAAATCATCAAGCAGATGTTCCAGAGTGGGGATTACAAGGAACCAATGATGTCTCAAATCAGTTGGATACATCTGAAGTGGTTTCAAACTCTGATAATGAGGAGAAAAGGTTGATGGGTGTTTGTGTTTGTCCAATGCCTGATTGGACTTTATCTGATTATATTGATGGGGAAGTCGGTAATGGTAGAACTGATTGCAGTTGTGAGGATAAAGGTTCTGTCAGATGTGTTAGACAACACATTTCTGAAGCTAGAGATAAACTTGTAAAAACCATTGGGCAAGAGAGATTTATGGAACTAGGATTTTATGAAATGGGAGAGCAGGTGGCACACAGGTGGAGTGAAGACGAGGAACAAGTATTTAATGAGGTTGTCTTCTCTAATCCAGCATCGTTGGGCAAGAATTTCTGGCAGAATCTTTCTGATGTCTTCCCGTCCAGAAGCAGAAGGGAGATTGTCAGTTACTATTTCAATGTCTTTATGCTTCGGAGGCGTGCTGAACAAAACAGATCTTACCCAATAAACATTGATAGTGATAATGATGAATGGCAAGGAAGTGACGTTTTTTGTGACAACGAGCTTGGAATATCAGATGAAGATGACGACTCAGTTGTTGAGTCTCCTATATATGAAGATGATGCTGGCAATAATCATAGCTGGGAAGGTTTTCGAGAGTATGATGAGGATGTTGCTGATGATGCTTGCAATGAGAATGTTAATTTAGAATACTTTGGTCGGGGCATTAACCAAATTTCCGAAACATGTCCTGGGAAGTTTCTAAACAATTTTGGTTCCAGTCCTGTAGTTCAGCCACAGGATAAAATCACTTGGGACGATAAAGGAGATCAAGAGGTCCAAGATGATTCGTGTACATCCTTTGATACAGGGGCTGCTTCACTGGGGAATCATGTGAAATCTGAAAATGACAACCACTGTCCCGGTAGCTTTAATGGGTTGAGCAACGGTGGCAACCATGGATATGTTTTGGACCATTGTGACGCTAAAGTTTGGGAAGTTGGGTACATAACCTGCCCTAAAAGTAAGGTTGACTTCTTGCCAACTAGCAATATGATTGAGGAGGTTTTTGGAGAAGATTCGAGGAACCACAAGGTTAGAGATGGGAAGAATTTGAGTTAGCATTTCTAGTCCTTTACTTTCATTTTACATAAGTAGTGGTTTCTGGAAAGGAAACATTGAGGCTTTTTATGTCCAGTGAATCACCAGAAAAATCTTCTCTCGTAATATTGCGAGAGTTCAATTTTCCTTGTACATTATTATATGATCAATTAGAGAGGTGAAAGCCCTGAATTTGCTGTAAGATGTAAGGTGATTGGTTTTCATCTTTTTTAGCTCATTTATGATTGTAAGAGATTTATTTCTATTGAATAAAAATCGATGAAAAAGAAAAAAAAAAAAAAATAGAACTTGCCCAAATTTAAGGGTCAATAAAATGGGTAGATATATATTTTTTACTACCTCTTCTTTTTTTTCCTTTTTGTGTGTGTGAATAATTTACTAAGTTGAGAGAAGGAAAGATGTTTAAGTAATTGCTTCAGAAGCAATACTGGTTGATGGAAAATTTGTTCCTCTTAACTTCAATGTTAAAGAAACCCTAATATGTCTAAAAGTGTACTAGAGTTTGTCACTAATGTGGCTTTCTCTGATCAATTATTGTGGTTTGAATTATACACATTGTGGAAAGAAAAAGATTCGGAGCATTCTGATTTTCTATTCTTCTGATATATTTAGCTAAGTGGGAATGAAAAGCAACAAGCTTAAAAGCATTGGTTGGAAGAAAAGGGAAAGCATATTATAGACACTCAAATGGGAATGCTGCATCACACCCTCTTAATCTGCAACAACAGTATTGCACTGTAGAACGTAGAATATGTTCTTCGAAAGCATGTACTTTTTTATATATAAATATATATATATATATATGTATATATGTATATATGTATATGTATGTATATATGTATATATATATATATATGTATATTTTACTTTTCTATTGATTTTTCATTTGAAATTAGCAATCCTTTTCCATTTCCATTAAATTAGAGCGGTGCCTATTACTCTACTACATCTTTAGCCATTTTTCTTTGAAAAAAAAACCCATCATTCTCTGTCTCTTAAAAGATCGAATTAAATTTAGTGAAAGGTCCCAATGTCCCAAACTAGTGATTAAGAAGCTGCTGATAAACAATGGCAACGACTTCCCAACTACATAAATGGCCCATGGCTATTTCATCACAGTGGTTCTTCATGTTACTTGTTAAGCAAGCAAGACAATAAAAAAAAAAAATGCTTTTATTAATCTAGTTATGTAAAGTTAGTGTAACTGGAAATCATGATCAAATAGCACTAAAATTTTCAGTTCCAATCTGCTCCAAAAGCTAATCATCTCTACAGTAGGCCTCCAATATATATCAAAAAAAAAAAACTAAAAATCATGATAAATATTCTTTGGGGTCCAAGTGCAATTGTGAGCATTAAATTTTTAAGTAGAAGAAGCAAACTGCTTGTCATTTTCTAATTAGCTAAGGTACTGGAAAGACACTGTCCTTGAATGTATATGATGAATCTTTTTCACAAAGTAGATCTTTTATATTGGTAATATCTTTTCCTCTGCAACAATCCAAAACTCCAGGTAAGTGGAAAGGCGCTGAAGCAAATAAAAGGCAAAAATATACAGTTTTTCAATTAGTCAAGAGTAGTCTTGTAATTAGGTTAAGAAATGTATTTTTTCTACAACGTCTTATGGGAAATTGAAAGGGCAAAAGATAAATAAAAAGAGAATAATTCTCTTAGGTTTTAGAGAAAATATGAGCTTTATTAGTTGTACATTTGTACTAGGGGGAGACCCAGTGGAATGCTCAGCTAATTTTTGTCAAATAAAACAACAGCAAACCCATTAATTAAATATGTCATTTTGTGAGCGGCAATCTTTGATTCATACACCCACATGGCTGGCTTAGGATAAGGAATATGCAAAGTAAGCAAAGCAAATCTTGCTTGGTGAACTAAAAGGCAATTGGATATTAAATTAACAATTTGTTAACTAAAAGAGTGGTAGTACTGCTATTGGGTTCTAATTCTAAACCCAAAACCAACCCCCCTTCCAACCAAAAGACGAGCTAGGTAAAGATGTGGGGTCTCAAAGAAACATTTTATTTTATTTTCCAAATTTATTTATTTATTTGAAATTTATTGACTCTTTTTGAGTAGTCCATAAGCATTGCTGGTGTACTTGCTCACTAACACATGCACCATTATCACCCTTATGAAGAAACACATGCACCTTTATGATTATAGGGCATATTTTAAGAGAGGGTATTTGGATATGTTGTTGCTTTGTGAATTACATGCATATAATATATATATATATATATATATATATATATATATATATAAATGCAATATACATATACATACTTTTTTACTTACATATATATACGCTGCAATATTAAAATCCCATATAAAAACATATTAAAAAAGAATTTGAAAGGGGCTATTGTGTATATATATATATATATATATATACATATATAACTATAAATTCAAACAAAGAAAGGCTTAAGTTACTACTTCCAACGATTATGTAGGAATGCCTGCCCTCATCAACAGCTAGCCTAGACTACTACAAAGTTGAATTTCATTAGAGATTAATTTAACAATTAGTTTAAAATGGACGCAAACAAATTTTTTAAAAAATAATAATAATAATATAAGAAATATTAATTGATGTCGGCTTAACCCCCAACTGACCAATCAAAGTAAAAGGGTGTTTATATTAATTAAAGTATGGCATGCACATGATGATGAAGCTATGGAGGGGCTCTTTTCGTTATGCAGTGAAGTGAAGAAACGTGGCTAAGAGATCTATCACATCTTCAACAAACTTTATATTATTATATATAATATATGTGTGAGTGTCACTCTGATAATAACCATTTATATGCACAAAAACATGTAGATTTATACGTGAAAATTTACGTAACAAAATAAAATTTAAATGAAAGTGTGTGTTATTTCTGAAAATATAAATGTATATATAATTTATACATCCACACACTCTTGGACTTATCCTTTTTGGGGTTCATATTGTTTGAGTAAGTTGGTACGTAGTTGAACCACCTCTGGGTATAGTAAGAGTCATTCTTAAGAGCCAATAAAAAATAAGTGTAACATAAAGAAGATTCATGGTTTTTATATATAAGCTCAAAATACAAATTCAACCGACACCCTTTTGAACCCTCAATAATATTTCAAACGCCGAGCCAAAAATTCATAACAACGTAGTAGTTTTATTCTGAGTATCACTCTCCCAAAATATGTTGCTTGGTTTAGTAGTGGGTAGATTTGCGAATGGAATAATTTACATTTTCTTTATTTTATTTTTTACACACACCTATATAGTGGTTCATGCACCAGCTCTTAAAAGCGAAAAGATAGAATAGAAGATGGGGAATTGGGAAATTTCAAAAGGAGTAGATAGATAGATATACAGGGGTAGTGGAACTGACTAATTTACCTCTATCTAGAAGTCAGATGAATATATGTAATAGTGCTTTTTTAGTATAGATTATACAATTTCACAATAAGATATTAATGGATAAGACTCTACCCACTAAATATAAATTTTTATAATAGAATTTATTCATATATTAATATCTTATCCGATATATTATGAAATTGTACAATTTATGATAAATAACAATACTTATTCTATATATATATATTTTTTTTGGTCGAGTACTTATTCTATAAATAACAATACTTATTCTGTATATGTATGTAGATGTGTACATAGAGCTCAATGCCTTTGAGTGGTTATAGGATTTGGTGTAATGGATGATGAGGAATTGGAATATTTAAGAGGTTGGGAGAAAGTATATATAAAAGGCTAAAAAATAGGCATCTTAATTCATATCTTAATCTTATTAATGCACATTTCTCAAAGTCTATGGCAGAAAACCAGGATTGGCCCAATATCTTTCATTTGAAGGAGTCTACTTGTCCATTTTTCAGCATCACGTTTTTGAAACCCCAACACTCTTTGCTCTCAAGTGAAGTATTTTTTATTTTTTATTTTTTTTTTCAGTGGGCTACAGCCAACAGCATCACATAAATACATAAACTTTTTATCTGCATGTAAATAATTAAAATTGTCTTTGATTTAATTATCAGCTGAATGAAACCCGCATAATAAAAGTACAGTTTTTCAACTTGAATCTGCAACCGAACGTTTCAAATACTAGTAATATACGCTTATTATCATTGCCTTCCTTAGTGTTTTGATATTTAATTTGTCATGTTTTATTATAAAATAATTATAAATAATTTTTTTTCATATGAATTATGCACATATATATGTGTGTGTGTATTCCATAGTATTATATATGATATAATTCATGGGTGATATTGCTTTATAAAAAATTCAGGACCATATTGAAAAAGACTCAGAAAATAGAGAGATTATTACTAATTACTTTCTTAACGTAAACAACATAAAAGCTTATTTTATTGTATCAATAAAACAACAACCTCCATTCATTTTCTTGTTTAAGAAGGCAGCCTTCTATCAAACACTCACTTTGGTAAATTAAGAAGCTAGCTAGTTAAAGCTTGAAGCTATAGATGTGCACTATAAGCCTGCAATATACTTGATCATAATTAAAGATACAGAAGTACAGCAGGCCAATATAATAATTGGCAGCAACATTATATGTAGCTGACATGGTGTAAGCTAAAAATAATGTATGTGCATGAACATGCTCTTTCATAAAATTATAAATATATGATTTCCAAAACCAATCATTAAGATGCACATCCTCTGACTAATCACTTAAATATCATTCACATAATTATGACATCTCACCCATTGCAGAAACAACAAAGAAGAAACAGAATTTATACACACACACTCTCTTTCTCTCTCTCTCTCACACAAACACACAAATGTAAAGACAAGTTACAGGCTAAACCTTGTAGTAAAGTGCCCAAAGCAAAAAGGTAAAATTGTTCTTGGTAACTGGGTGTGGTCAAGTAATAGTGATTTGTTATACAGTAGTAATATATAAGACAATTGAAGTAGCGGTTTGGGCAATGAAATTATGATGAAGAAACTAAGCCGGCTATGAAGAAATTGCCGGCACACCAATATCACTTGGTAGATTGGCCAAAAGCTGCCAGGCCAATGTGTGACATTGTTGTGTGTGAGTGTGGGTAGTGACTAGTGAACATGAACTACCATCCAAAAGCCTTTATTTTTGTCTTTATAATAACAAAGCACACACCCACAAACCCAAGTAGACAGCTTGTAAATATATACTAATTAATTAATTGGTTTAAGTAGTGATTCCTAAACTAATTAAGAAGATACCACCACACTCTGACACTATAACAATTAAATTAAAATATCTAAGCTAGTTAGCTCTATAGGACGTAATGCTCACTTTCCCTTTAGGGATTGGTGATGAATATGGTAAATTATCTGTATAAAAATTTGATTTTCCTTGTAAGTGGGTTCTGAATAGGATAAACATAACGTATTTCCAAATTATGGTATTTTATTCATTGTAGATTTTTCTAAAATAAGAAAAAAAAATATTCTAGTGAATTAATACTTATGCCCTCCAGAGGATTACAACTCTTCAAGTTTCTTGACACATTGTTGGGATAAAAAAAAATTCTTTACCAGTTACAGAAGGTTTAGAATACCAATATTGATGCTCCCTTGAAGTTTACAGTCCTTAAAAAAAACGACCTTTTTTTTTTAATTTATAAAAACTAAAAGGAAAATCAGAAGAAATTATGTACCCAATGGCCATTTTCAGAAGACATGCATTATATGTATGGAAAATTTTCTCTAGAGAACCTCATTTAGGCCATAGACTCTTATACTTAATTCCTTGTATATTTCTTCCAAAGGTTAAAATTATAAATGTGGATTATTTTGGCTCTTAGAGGAAATATGATATTTAGCTATAGTACAATTCCAAGAGTTTGATGAATTAATTGTAGGCAAAATAAAGAAGGCATAGTATATATATATATATAGGTAATGTGAAAAGGAGCTTTGCAAATGGTTACTATAAGTTTTTTTTATGGTCTCCAATTCATCACTAGCCAATCATAGCAAATCAAAGTTGGATTTTCTTTTTCATTTTTTTTGGTTCGGTTAATGTATTATTAATTACTACACGTACATTCATAGAAATTTAACCAAAATGAGATCAGAGACTCATTTTACAAGTGGTATTGGGTAATGGCCTAATGGGGGTTATTCTATCCTTTGGTTGAAACTGAAGGAACTGGATAGAGGGTGACTTGAGAGGGACCCACCATAGAAAAATCTCCAGTAAACATATATATATATATATATAATTTTTTTTAAAAAAAAAAATTAATAAAATAATGAAAAAGAGAAAGCTCCAAAAGAATAACGGCCGGAGAGTAGAACCTTTCACTTGGTTGGTGTGTGTGTGAGAGAGAGCAAATGAATTCCTTAATAGCAAGACAAAGGAAGGAATAGTTAAGGAAAGACAGTTAGTTTAAGTAGGTTCCTGAGCCATAGGGAAGCTCACTTCGACAAATCCTCAGCCGTTGGATTTGGGTGAGTTTGTGGCGTAGGATCCTCAGTTGAGTACACGTGCTTTCTATCTTTCCTCTCCTTTTACCTTTTTTTTTTATTTTTAAATTTTATTTTAATTTAATTTTTTTGCTTTCAATTCCATGCATGGATTTCTCCTCCAAATATAGTCAAGTTCACAAAGAGAGTGGGAGAAGAGAAACAAACGCTTGCTCACTCACTTTTCTCAAATTCCTCTGCCCTTGCTTCTTCATCATCTCCGTCGTTTTTATAGCTACAAAAGGTAACACAAACCTCTCTCACCCACTTACTTTTAGCTTACAACAAAATCAAAGAACAACAGCAGCTTCTAGTGAATGTATGAGAAAAGTTAGCATTTTTTTTTTTCCCATTTCAGATCTTTAATTTTGGGTAACTATTTCATAGAAATCTGAGATTGTTTTTGCTCTTATTTAGTTCATAAAGCAAAAGGGAATAGCTGTGATCTGATGCGAAATTCTCTCCAAGCTTGAGCTTTCATGACCTTGATTTTCTGATCTGGGTTTCCTCTGTTTCACTTTAGCATTTCTTGGCTTTGATATGAAGCATTTTAGTCAAAATTCTGTGATCAGATTTAGTTTCTCAATTTGCTAATCTGATCTGGGTTTTCTTTCTTTTTCTGTTAATTTATTTGTAAAATTCTAAAATTTTCAATGGAAGAAGAGCATCAAGAACTGTTCAAACATGTGTGCAAGTTCTGCAACAAGAACTTCCCCTGTGGGAGATCCTTGGGAGGTCACATGAGGTCTCACTTAATCAACAACAATCCAGCAACAGAATCAGATCATCATGAGAAGCAAATCATCAGCGGCAGCAAAAGTACTAAACTCTCAGTAGTACCTCCCAACAATGGCAGTGGAACCAAAACCACAAGCACTAGTCCAACATGCTTGGAAGCAGCTGGCTATGGCCTCAGAGAGAATCCCAAGAAGACATGGAGGATTGCAGATTCAAGTGAAGACACTAATTCACTCCCTGACAAGTTTTGCAAAGAATGTGGTAAAGGGTTTCAGTCTTGGAAAGCTCTGTTTGGTCACATGAAATGTCACTCTGACTTCAAAGAAAGAAATTCAAACAGTTTGGAGGATCAAGAACATTCATGGACTAGTGGAAACCAGAAGGTGGTCATGGACAGCCAATCTGACAACGAAACCACGGCTCCGAATAGGCGAAGAAGATCCAGAAGAAGAACAAGGTACATGGGAGTGACTGCAACTTCTTCTTCTTTCTCAATTCCTACTCATCCTTCTTCATCTGTTTCTGAGACTGAGCAAGAACAAGAAGAAGAGATCGCCTTGTGTTTGATGATGCTCTCCAGGGACGCGGGTAACTGGGGCGGTGTTGCTCTGAAATCCTCGGCTGAGTCCTCTGATAATTCCTCAGTGTTTTTAGAAGCTCCAAGTCGGATCACCATTGTTGATGCTAAGAATAATTCTTCAATTTGTCATGGGAAATTAGAGGCTCCAAAGTCGAAGAAACTCAATGCAAAAGATGTTTGTGCTTCTTCCGGGATTATTAGCAAGAAATTGTCAAGGATAAAACAAGCTGAAGTTGCTTCCATTGATGGGTTTTTCAAGAAAGATAAGATTAAGAAGTCCAAGGTCTCTGAATCATATTTGGGTAAAGAATCTAATCAGTTTGATGAAGCTCAACTGGGTTCCAACAAGTTCAATTCAAGCAAGAGAAAGATTGTTCACGATGGTAACTATGATCATGAACTCGGATCAGATTCACTGAAAAAGTTAACAGCTGAAGCTCATAAGGGAAGCAAATTTGAGTGTACTACTTGTAACAAGATCTTCCACTCTTACCAAGCTTTGGGAGGCCATAGAGCAAGTCACAAGAAGATTAAAGGTTGCTTTGCTTCGAAAATCGAAAGCAGCGAAAACAGTATTGAAACTGATATCTCTCCTGACCCAATTATAACAGCTGAGAGCAAACCAAGCAAGAACTGCAAAGTTGAGAGCTTCAATGTTGATCATGAAATGGCTGATCAGACAAGTCATGTAAGGTCATCAAAGAAGAGTAAATGGCATGAGTGCCCAATTTGCCTGAAGGTTTTCTCATCAGGTCAAGCTTTGGGTGGTCACAAGAGATCACACTTGATTGGTAGTGGTGGTGGTTCAGAGGCTAAGAACAACCAAACCATAGTGATTCAGAAACCAATCCCAGAAATCAGGGACTTTCTTGATCTAAATCTTCCAGCTCCTGTTGAAGAAGACAGCAATGGTGGTGGACACCATGTTGCTTCGCTCAAGTCATGGTTGGTTGGTAGCTGTAGCCACAAACATGAAGGGCTTGTGGGTCTGATCTCTAACTGAACCATTTTTTGGCCTCAGTACCAAGCCATTGTTTTCTCAAAAGATGAAAAGATTTTCAAAGTGTACAGAACAGAGACACATTTTCTGGAACATTTCATTTATTCTTTTTAC
This sequence comes from Rhamnella rubrinervis, assembly GCA_007844105.2. Classification (NCBI taxonomy): domain Eukaryota; kingdom Viridiplantae; phylum Streptophyta; class Magnoliopsida; order Rosales; family Rhamnaceae; genus Rhamnella; species Rhamnella rubrinervis. The sequence goes on from CM017585.2 coordinate 14,408,360, forward strand.
TGATTCATGAAACTTGCTGAGGTACTACTATTGCTGCTGCTCATTAGCTTTCAAAACTAGGCCTTGCAAAAAAGATTTTTTTTTTTTTTTTCTCTTTGCTTATACAATAAAAATACCCATTACTCTAAATTTCATTTCACTTCCAAACTTCAATACTACTTGTAACCAAAGTTCAATATTCTTTTATCAGAAATATGTACTTTTATTTTATTTTTTACATAGAGAAGTGATCTATGTATGTGTCTGTCTCTTGATGTAATGATATTTTCTTGGCAACAAAGAGAAAATGAGTGAAGGGGTTGAAAAATTGTGGGGGGGGTTTTCACAATGTGAAAGTCACAAGGGGTATGAAAAAAGCAATTTTTATTATAATCTAGCAAAGATGGCATGTGAGCTTGGAGGTGGTTGTTTAGTCACCTACCATTAAAAACATTGACAAACCCATCCCAATTTTCTCTTTGCCCTTTTTCTCAAACTTGGTATGCAGGTGGAGTGATAAACATGTATCTTATTTGCATAATGCAAAGCTCAGCATGAAAAAATTGAAAATCATAATTGTTACTTTAGAAATAGAGCATGGACCACTAGAGGTGTAAGTCTTAGTTTTAGTTCACCCCCAAGGACCTTTTTCCCACCTTAAATTTTACTGCAAATCGGTGTGTTTTTGGTGGGTCAAGCACGCTAGCATTGTGGTACCAAATCCCCAATAATATCTTATTAAATTAGACTATGAAATCTTAGAACTTGTACTTTATGTGCCTTTTCTTTTTCTTTTTTTTCTTTCTTGGTAGAATTATTTTGAAGGAAAAGCTTCTGAATTGAAGAATATTGAATCTTAATTTTATAATATTATTAGAGATTTTTTACAACAAAGCCCTGTAAATTATACACAAAATTATAAATTATCTTCTAAATTATAAAATTATCACTAATACCTTATGAAATTTATAAATAGTTACAAATTACTTATAACTCATAAATATAATATATTTTTACCTTAAATATAATAATTTTTTTTAATTATGCAGAAGCATTATTTTGTATAAATGATTCAAATTAATTCAATTTTATTTACATCCCGCCATTTAGCCTTTAATATATAAAAATATATATATCTGAATAATTAAAAATATATTTTCTCTACGAATCACAATTACTCTTAAAGTTCATTGACTATTAATTTCAGTTTCATAATTTAGAGACTAATTTATAATATTGAGTATAATTCAAAGGGTATTAGTGCTAAAAATCTGAATTTTAAGTGTTTTTGTGAAGCAAATTATATGCTCAATGGTGAAGCTGAAGAAGGAGTTGGTTTGTATCACCTGCTCTTAGTAGTAGCTGGCCATTAACAACTAGTTTAGTGCTGCTCTTTTGTCAAGCGGTAGAAACAAGACTCTGCTTGACTTAAAAAAACAAAAATTAAAAATTTTGAAAAATTAGTCTTTATAACTGGAACCAGGAGGACAAATCTTAGATGACTTTCTGTATCACAAACTTTACATGCAATTCAGGTCAAGTTTTGGACAAAACTTAGCTATGGTCCCCTTGTCACCACATCGTTGTCCCCTTAAAATGCCAGAAGGGACATCAAAATATTGGGCATTCTCAGATCCAAAAAAAAAAAAACAAGAAAATTATAAAATAAATAACATTGTTAAATGTCAGCTTTTTGTCCACGTCAGACATATAGATGAGTCAACGATGATGCAGAGTCAACTGGGTCCTTACGAAATTGGGCTTTTTTTCCTACACCAATAGGCCTAATAGATGTGGGTGTAAACAGTTTTTTTGTTCGATGTATTTAGAAACAGACCGCAGGTTATTTCCAAATTGGACCGGCTTCTATCAATTTGGGCCGAAACCCAAGTTTGCAGATGGACTCTACAGAATCCGACCCACTCAAATCTCAAACCCGGCGGGGATTCGTACTCTTCCTGCGAAACTCTCCTCTCTCCCTCACCGAATGCCTCTTCCATGGGATTGGGATTCCACTGTTTGATCGACTCCATTGCCACCAAACCAACTGAAACCCTAACACATTCCTAAACCCTAGCTCAGACCTTTCCCACACATTCTCTCTCTGAAATTTTTTAAAGCCGCACAGTTTTCTTTTACCTATTCGGCCCTCTCAATTTTCCGACCATTCTCACACTATGAACCCTGGTAACCCTTTCTTGTCTTTTACTCAACCTGTGCTCCCCTATAGCGTAGCAGCGTTGGACCCAGCCCTTCACCCACCTGGAACCGACCCGAATACAATTTATGGGTCATACCCGTTGACCCATGTTGGATTCCAAGGCCAAACGCCATATGAAGACCCAAATGCAAGTTCTCAGAATTGGGTTACCAAACAAGCCGAACCCATCAAATACGAGAATGTAAGAGCTTTACTGTGAATTCAATGTTGGTCTTCTGTTCAGATGGTGAATTTTGGAATTTCGTTGTTAGTTGATTTTGAAGTGTGAATTTTTGTTGTTGTTATTTGATATTTGGTTGATTGGAAATAGAAATTTATGATTTTTTTTTGTTGGTCTCGATGAGTTTGTGTTTATGGGTTTATGGAGGTTTTGTGATCTTGTTCTTGCTACAAGTTATACGTGTTCTATAATTTTCTGTGTAGAACTGAGATTCATGAATTTTCCTAATCTTCTATTTGTTTTATTTGTTCTGAGAGTGCAATTAATTTACACGTATTTGTGCTCTTTCTTGCGTTTGGATGCTTGAAAAGTTTACATCTTTTGCGCTTTGTTTTATAAAACTATGTTTTGTTCTTTGAAGGTTGTGAATCCAGTGAATCAGAATTCAGTAGTGCCCGCTAGCTCATATTCCTTATGGAACGACACTTGGATGCAACAAGCACTAGCAAATGACGTGACAAGCAATACTCCACAGCAAGGTAAGGTCATTCGGTCCATTTGTTGTGATGTTTGCAATAGAGATTGTAATTACAAAGGTGTTTTTGAGAAATTACATATTGGTAAAGAAACATATTAGGAATTTGCAAATTCAAACTAATTCTATTCGGGTAGTCCTAGCAATGAAATGATACTAACTATTTCTAGTACAGTCAATAATATCAGTCTTCCATGTCAAACAGGCAGTGTAAGTGGACAAGTAATTAGTTGCACTTTGGGTACGGTCACTAGTGTGGATTTGGAGAAAAAGAGAAGAAAGCTTTTAACTGGTGGTACTGCCGTTGATTCTGTAAGGACATGCACTATATGTAATGTTGTTTGCAATAGTCAAGAAATGTTCCATAAACATCTAGCTGGGAGAAAGCATGCTGCTCAGGTGAGTTGAAACAGTTTAATTAGGTTTTTTGCTGGATCCGATGATAAATGATGATTCTACTTGGCTTTTCTTTTCCAGTTTTTTTATGCCCCTTCCACCAACTTCTATATATTCAGTGTCCATGCATGCGTGGTGTTTCCCTGCACTTAATATAATGCAATTTTATATATGAACTTGAAGAATCTTAACTTTGGTGTTGTTTCGTTTGGAATATTAATAAGAATTTGTTTTCAAGAGTGCTCTTGAAATTCATTGTCCTAAGCTGCTAACTTAAACTCATAATGTTTTCCTGCTGCATTTTATGGTTGTCATCCTTAATTCTTTAAATTTTATGTAATTCAAATGGCCTTAAATGTTTATGTTTGAATATTTGTCTTGTAATAACTTTCCTAGTAACTGTTTGAATTGATGAGTCATAATTTTGCAGTCAAGTTAATTAGAGGTAGATAACTGAATATAAATATAAATAAAGACAAGACTCAAGAGCCCTTGTGTTAGTCCAGTGAGTCCTTAACTTAGCTATGCAAATATGTATCCAAACATACTTACCTTTTCTAGGACTCCTGTTCTTTAGTCCCTTTCTTATTCCTTATCTCAAACTCTTTTAAGATATTTTTTTAATTAACTTGCATCTCACCATAAGGCAGGGCTAGAAAGCAAAAACATAAAAAATAAAGTAAAAAGGCAAAGTAAATATACCTTATTTAACTTTTAATTGACGTTTATATGAAAATTTTGGAGAAAAGAAAAACATAACATGGAAAGGAACAGAAATATATTAAAATTTTAGTTTTGCATGAAAACATGTGAGTTTTTTTCTTCTTCTTTTATTTTCCTTTTCCCAGAGGACTTCAAGTTCCAAATGTGGAGTTATTGTTGAAGTGGAGATGGGGAGGAACCATTCTAATATGGTTTCGAGTATATGGTTTTGTACATTACTTTTCTTTTGGCTTGCCTTTAAACAATCTCTCACTTTGCAGGCTGGCCTAGCAGCGTTAGGTGATATGGCGCCATATTTTGCTGCAGTTCGATCTCAATTCAGTAGTACTTGGAAAAAAGTCCCAAAGAAAGTCAAGTTTGTCCAACCTGCGCGGTGTGAAGTTTGCAAAATCAATTGTAACAGCAGCGATGTATATGTCAAGCACTTATCTGGAAAGAAACACCAGAAGAATCTGGAACTGAGTAAGCTAACCAACAATCCTAATGCTGCTGCATCAACAGGTTCATCAGCTGCAACTGTACCATTAATTGGTCCTCCGGAAAAACCACAAGCCAATAAGGGCAAAAGTGCTGATACACCACAACCATGGCAACAGGCGGTCCAGTCACAGGCTGGAGAAGAGGATTTGGAGACGAAGATGCGTAAGATTGTAGAGGGTGGAGCAGCGGCTAGTGCTATTAGAATGTGCACCATATGCAATGTGGTGTGCAATAGCCAGACAGTTTTCAATACTCATCTTGGTGGGCAGAAGCATGCAGACAAGGTGAAGAAGCTGGCCGAAGCTGGAAAGGCAGCAACTGCTGGTCAGTGATCGGGCACCGCCTCCGGAATAGGGGAACAAAGTTTGGATTTTGTGAACTTTCCAAAATAGAAGCGGTGTTGGTGTAATTTCTTAAAATAGAGAGGCTTTTCCGAAAAAATATTAAAATAGAGAGGGTGTTAGTATAATTTTCCTTTTTATATTTTTTCTTATCTGTAATCATTTAGTATTATCTTTAATTCAATTTAGACACCAAAAATTGATTTATTTTCCATTTCATCTCCATTATGATGATACACTCCTATATTTAGATGTGTGAATGTGCATCCCGTTCTTGTCATTTCGATTTAAATCCAACTTTGTAAATAAAAGTTTAAAAATGAGAAAAAAAAATGAAATTAGTAAAATACAATGTCTGTGAGTGGAATTTTCTAATTCTTGGAGTAAGAATAAATTTTGGGTCTGGTCGTTTGCTGGATTTGTGGAACTGGGCCGTCGACCCGACCCGAAACTATTTGCCAGCTCATCTCGTCCTCTTAATTGAGCTGGGCATTCTCAGATATTCCAATGAAAATCTCTCTAAATTAACGACTGCCACTTCGTCATCTTCTTCCTACAAATTAATAAAACAAAAAACTGAAACTTTATTTGATTTTGATTTGTAATTGCAGAAAACTTGGATCGTTCTCCAAAGGTAAAAGGCTTAAAGTCTCTCTCTTTCTGTTTTCTCTATCTGCGCTACCGTTATTTTCTGGAAGTTTCTTTTGTTGGGTTTTGAAGTAATATATAACACTATTGTAATTTAATGAATTTCTGGAATCAATTTTTTACAAGTTCCTGCTTTCGGGTTTCATTGCAGCTATGAATGAAAGATTACCCATGTGTATTTTCTTTTTCCTATTTAAATTTCGTTTATACCATTCAGGAAAATGTAATACTTGGAATTCTGAATGAAAACAATAAGGTACAAATTAGATGATGTAATTATTTACGTTGAATGGTAATTGATAGTTTCTCAGTCGTTTTCGTTGTTGTTGATTCTTTTGGGTTATATAGTATTAAAAGAGAGAGTTTTTAGTTTTGAAATTTGAATAATATTTAAATTCGGGGAGTTCCAATCATAGACCATGGGACATCCTAATGTTTTTTTTTGTTTTTTTTAATCTATAACAAATCATCTACATGTATAAGAAGTTTCACACTATTTTATTTTTACTTTTCTGTGTTGGGTGGTTGGGCTTTCTAAGCTTTAATGTATATCTTGGACTAATCACATTAGTTTTGTAGTTATACCAACGGAAGCATGTAACTTTCTATTCATAGTTATGTTTTATTGGGAGATTCATTACTTTGTTCTCAGTTACAGGAATCACTTGTTTTGCACATTTGTGTACAGGTTCTTTACACAAATGTCAAGCAGCACCGGGAGTGAAAGTGACAATTCCATTGATTTTGAGGAACTCCTGGAGTTTGGGACAAGATGCAGAGAGGTATCCTTCCTGCTCTTTTCACTTGTTTGTGGTATAACAAAGAAGGAAGATTTGTTTCTGATATTATTTTGTTAACAAATACTAATTTGCAGTCTTAAAATTTCTCTAGATCACGAAAGGCAATTAGATTTGAATTGTATATAATATGGCAATGTATATAATGCATTGTGTAAATATAAACTACTGTGGGTGCTATGGCAATGAGGAAGTTGAGGCAGTAAACCATAACAGTTTGAGCAATACATTTTCTTTATGTAAATTATAATGGTTGGGCACTTGGTCAGTTAAGAAAGCATGAGATAATTTTTACTTCCACTGGTGTATTCTCAGGTCAGAGGAATGAAAAGCTATTTATTTGTTTTTTTTTATTCCAGAAAAGTTTGGTTTGAAAATACTCTTGGCCTGTTTATTTGATTTGGAGGCTGGCCTCAGACCTCCTTTCTTTTTTATTTTTCCTTTTCTTTCTTTCTTTTGGATATTTCTTAATTTCCATGCCAATTAATTTTTTTTTTGGTTATAAATTACATTTTAATTAACTTAATTAGCTTATTTTTTTCTCATCCGTTTATTTGTCTGCAGCTAAGGATGGAAAAAAACATGTTGAAAAAATCACAGTCTCAGAGTTTTGAATTAATAAGGGTAATATTTATATGCAAAATTCAATTTCTTATATGTTATTTACCTCGCTTCTCAACCTTTATGTTCTGTTACCTTCAAATTGTTGTCTTTGGTATTGCCCTGCATAGGATGAAACTGTGGAAGACATGGAAGGATTTTTGGGAACATAAATTAATTATATTGGAATGCAAATGTTATATTTTTTAATTCCAGGGTCTAGATTGCAGATCCCTAGGGAGAAAATGTATTGTGGTGAGCTGTGTACCTGCATTAATTCTTCTCTACCATTCGTACTAACTCAAATTTTAATATGGTGGAGTGCGTAATTTAGTTGTGGAATGCATAATTTAGTTATATATTGAGAAAACCCAAGTTATCATAATCGATAGCTTTTTAGTTTGTTCATGTTTTTGCTGTAATTTATTGGAAGAATGATGTCAAAATCACATGTTATTCCCATAAACTCTCACAAATCTTCTAATTGGAATATTTTGAAAATAGATATGTTAAGACTAAAACCATCTGAAGCACAGAGATCAAAAAGTGAGGAATTGAGAGAAAGAAATGACGGAGCTTTTAAGATATAGTAACAATTGAAACAAAATGTAAAGTAATAGTGCTGGCAGTTTCTCTTTTGCTGCTGATAAATAAAAAATCAAAAGAAAAATATTTTACTGAAATATGACTATAGTGTGAGTAAACTATATAACTTTCTCATTGTAACTTTTTCTTTGATGCAGGAATTAGAAGTGCATGTGAAATCATTATCAGAAGGCCGTAAAGAGGACAAGAAACACATTCAAATGTTAGAAAAAGAGCTCTTGAATTGCTCTCAAGAATTAGGTAGTGCTTCCATTTCAACATACCATTTATTAGTTTGTTTGTTTTCTTTGGTTATAATTTATTCTTTTGACAGAATATTGATTTCGTGATTGGATTGAATCATGGATGTGAAAGTAATATTTCCAGTGGATGTTTCTTAAAATTGTATACCTGAAATGCTTTTCTTGGTGTAAATTGACCATCCTTTTCACCTCCATGCATGCTTACAGAAACTAAATCATCAAGCTCTAAGGGTTTATTTGTTTCCTTTTTATTTCCAGATAATTTTCTTTGTTCTATTGGAACTAATAATATTAGTTTACCTTAAGTTTTCCAAACTGTAAGTTTAATTTTAAACAAATTATAGGTACTTTTGTTGATTGAAGATATCTTCAATGTGCGGTAAAGGAATGTGTTTCTTTGAGTTTGACAAGATTAACGAAGAAATGGAAAATACCAAATAACTTTCTCACGTGGTTAAGAGAATATTGCTACATTATAACGTTGGATCCTGTCTATCTTGCAATGAAAGAAACCTAACTGATTCTGACCATAGTTAATTAGCCCAAGAAAAATATAAACATGGTCTACACAAGCGCACATGCAAACACACATGTTTATATAGCACCTGGCAACCTCACTTTTTACAATATATTTCAATGAATTCTCATCTTGTTTTACAAGTAAGATGAGTGTGGAATCTGTATTTTCTTCCAGATGGTTTCAATTCAAATAATACAGAGATCTGGGAAAACTAGATAGTTAGTATGTGTTTATTATATGTGGGATGTACATCTATGGTTTGACCAATTACAGCATATCCAATACTAATGTGAGGCACAAGGATATGTTTGCCTGAATGTGGTGGCACCTATCTTTTGTGGCACATGTTGAAAGACAATTTCAACCATACAAGTCCTTTGCGAACTATGACAGCATGCAACCTTTGTTTGTAGCTTAATGTTTTTATGACTTGCTAATTATTGTAGACTTAATCCATCAATTTTCATGACAGATTACCTACAGGATCAACTAAATACAAGGAACAGGGAGGTGGACTGCCTGGAAGACCATGTACACAGCCTTGAGTTGAAATTAGCAGACTCAAAAAATTTAGAGGAGAAGGTTGGCCAGTTAACGGAGGAACTGGATAGATCCAATTTTGAATGCCTGTTCTTGATGCAAGAACTAGTAAGCAAAGAAGTGGAGTTACAAAAATCAACTTTGTATATAGAGAAACTAGAGGAATCAATTTCATCTACTGCATTAGAGTCTCAATGTGAAATAGAGAGCATGAAGCTTGATATAATGGCCTTGGAGCAGAGTTATTTTTACACGGAGAAGACCCAAGAAGAAACTTTTCAAGGAAAAGCTAGGGCGAAGTTTCAAGAGCTTGAACTTCAAATTCAGGATGCCAAGAAAATTATCAAATGTTTAGAGATGGAAAATAGAGAGCTTAAAGAGAAGCTTGACACATCAGAAACAAATGTTAGGATATTTTGCCAGGCACTTGAAAAATGGCTGGAAAACAACAGATCCCAATTCAACACGGAGTCTTCATTATGTGAACTAGAAAGCAAGCTTACAATGTCAAAAGAAATTAGGTATACTAGTGATTACATAATTGTTGATGATCTACTATATGCATCTCAGGTCCAGTAAATAATGTTCTTTAATTATATTACACAAAGAGGAAAATTTTGTTTTCATTTTTTCCTTATACTTGCCATGTGCACTTCTTACGTTGAACAGTTATTCACAAGTATCCATAGTTCTAATTGTAACTGTTGAAATATCATATTTATCTAGAAAATCTGTATGTGATTCCTGATTTGAATTACAAGAGAATGCTATATTATTTTCTGTTTTCTTGAATTCTATATCTAATTATTTTTGGGACCATGTCAAGGTTCACTTTCTGAACTTTCTTCTTGTATCCCTATTAACATCCTATCCCTATTAATATCCTTATAATATTGAGCTGATGTTCCTGAAACATTTTCAGGGAAGTTTTTTTGTCACTCGTTTCAAAGTTGGCAATTGTTCGGGCACCAGATGGAGATGTTATGGAGAAGGTGGAAAAGATGTCACACCAAATACAAGAATATGAACTTCTTGTGGAGCAACTTAAGGTATGATCATGGAAATAGTTGCTGTTATTGCCCCAAAAAAAGAATATAAGTAAACTGAGGAAAGATTAAAAGAGTCGAGTCATTAGGTTATTGTATTTTCTGAGATTTAAGGTTTTCCCAATTGATCCTAACTTCTGAATCTTAAATTATTCACAATTCTTAGAGAGAATTGAGAGAAGAAAAATTGAAGGCAAAGGAAGAAGCAGAGGATCTAGCCCAAGAAATGGCTGAGTTCAGGTACCAAATTACAAGTTTACTAGAAGAAGAGTGTAAGCGCCGCGCTTGCATTGAGCAAGCATCTTTACAGAGAATTGCTGAATTAGAGGCACAGGTATTGATGTTTACAGTTATAAAATTTCTGTAACCCAAGACAGCACTGCTGTTAAATTCTGAAAAACTAAATATTGTTTGTAAAGGTCCAAAACAAACAGGGAAAACCCATTGATGCTTTCAGGCTGCTCCATGGAGCATAGGATTGGCAGTAGCAAAATCTGTATAGTTTTCACCAGAGGAAATCCATTATGCAGGTTTCTATTTATCTACTATATGATTTTAAATCTGATGTGCAAAAGGTTATTTCTAATCTGGGATTATCAACTTTGGTGCAGAAAATATGTAAAAAGAGGATGGGAACAATTATGTGGCAAGTGCTGAATGCCAGATCTCCGGAGTTCCGTGCTACCGAGAACATTTTGGAGTTGATCTTCTGAAGGTTTTACAGGCAGCCAATTCTAACAAAGTTTCGGACAACATTGATAAGTTAGAAAGTAGAATCTGGGTGTCTGCAATTGTCTGTTGCTGTAAAATCGCAGGCGGTTCTCCGCTTCAGATACTAATATTCACTTTTTACTACTGCCGGGTGCTTAAATTCTTTGGGAAGATACAGATTGCTGGACCAAGGAATGGAACATACAGTAGATAAAGAGAACTAATACAGGGTGATTAATTCTGAAGTTTTTGAAGGTTCTTGTTTTGTTTTCGTTTTAAATCTGTGTTGGATTGAGCAATTGTTATACATCCATTTTTTATTTTTTTTTATAATTTATGGCAATGATGTAGATATTTGTATTTGAAAAATTTTGTAATAGCAAGGTTTGTGTTGATGATGGCAACATTTCTATTATTTAATAAAATTTCTGTGTCATATTTCTTGATTGCTACCGGGATATTATCTTTTTCCCATTAATTTTTTAAGTTAATGGTTTTATTTTCTTAAATCGTGTATTTTGGAAGTTCCAAGTGTTAGTTTTTCATTCCAATATGAATTTTTGCAGTTGCATACCAAGAATTCCAAAGCTAAGTTTGTGTGTGTAAACAGTTTTCTTGGCTCCTTTTCTTTGCTTCAAAGTTGGTTTTAAAGATGTTCTCATCATTACAATAAACAAATAAATAAAATTAAAGATTGAAAGAATATGCATGTCTTTGGAAACTTCGAAACTCTTTCTTTATTTTGTATTTTTTCTATTCTTGTCTATATAAAATATATATATATATATATATATATATATAGTTTGTTGCTTACGGAATCAATTACTAGTATAATCTTGATATTATTATAAAATTAAGTAAAAGTTATGTTCATAATTTAATTAGGTATAAAAATATACATATAAATTAATAGAAACAATAATTATATACTCTGACCTGGTGCATGTTGTGTATAAAAAGCTTAATAAACATTAAAGTTTATCCCAAAAATATTAAGGGAATTTATTACATGCAATGGCAGTGTCATGAAAGTGAAGTTAATATATTGTTATTTCATTAAATTACTAATCTTTCTTGAAAATATTACTTAGTTATTGAATTTAAAAACCTAGAGTTATTTATTAACCACCATGAAAATAAACAAAGTTAATGCACACCAAACCAAGTTAAATACATGCTATTTTACTATTTTAAATGAGATTGTCAAGCTAGTATATTTCAAATCTCTGTCTCCTTTTGGCATTGGGAAGATCTATATCTTTTTCATCCACTTTTAAACCACAACTTTTTTTTAGTCATGGACAAAGTAGTAAAGTACTTGCTTTCTTGTTAAGCTCAAAAAAGAAAAAGAAAAATAGTGTTACTGATTAAGAAGTTAGCCATAATATAAACTTCCAAGAAATTGCTTCAAATAAATAAAAGTTTTGGTGGAATTTACATGTGTTAAAAATAGTAAATGCATTATGATTTTTAGTGTTTGCCAATAAAATTATCTTTGGATTAAAGTCTTGTGGCATTGATTATGCCCAACTGCTTCAACGTGCACACAATGTCTGTTTTAAAGCGGAGGACTACACATTTGACCATCATAAATTTCAATTACATATTTTTGGATTTTATTTTTTAAATTTTTTTACTAAATTACTTAATAGATAAGATAAATGAGATATTTTAAAAAGTGTTTGAAATATTCAAAGAATTGTAGAACTTCCAAGTGGAAAAATGAGAGGATAATGTGACACATCAACCATCAAGATATGCAAGTAATATATAAAATTGAAATTGACCCAAAAAAATAAAATAAAGTATGATTAAAACCAAAATGAGTGGGTAAACAAATTTATTTTAATGCATTAGAAGCATCTCCAACTTGCAAATGTCTTACCCTAAGTTACAAGAAATTGTCCAATTTGGTTTTATTTGACCTCAATTGGCAAAAGAATAGTATTTTAGAGAGAAAACACACACATGGGTTTTGATGCATTCAAAGCCGAGATCAAATTAGATAAGAATTAAAAAAAAAAAAAATTATAAAAGAGTACCAAAATTCTAGTAACATTGGAGAATAAAGAAAGGAGAACAAAAAAAGAAGTAAATATTATAACTTCTTTATGTTTTAATAATTTATTTATTATCTTTTTTTTTTTTTTTGCCCTTTTGAAGAAAACTTTAAAAGTTATAATCTAGCAGCAAGTCGCTAATAATTTTTTATTTATTAAATTATAAAAATAGATCTAAGAACAATAAAATAAAATGCGAACATCACTAAAATAAATATAAAAACAAAAACAGCGTTGTAATAAGAAAATGACCCAATTGCCAATTGCACCTTCTGACCAATTTCCACTTTTCGCCTTCAAAGACTTCGTTGCCTGCCCGCTCCGTGTTTGTACCGTTGCCAAGTCTTCACCTTCTTCTCTCTCTCTCTTTTTAAATCTCTCTCTCTCTCTCTGAAGCAAAGGTCTTGCATTTCTGCTGGAGTTTCTAACTCTGAGTTCTTCCACGATTTTAGCCCTCTTTTTACTGCACTTTATCAGGTACCCAAATATTTTTCGTTGGATTTATTAGATTTTTTTTGTTTTTTGCTTCCATCTGTTTCTGGGTTTTGTTTCTTTAAACTCTGGAATATATTATCAATTTTTTTTTTTTTTCCTTCAGCCTCTATTTCCAATTGGGTTTTCTTTAATTGTTCATATTTGTTAGTTTTCCTTGATGTTATCGGATGGTCAACTTCGACTCCATTTTTCTATATGATTCCTGGTATTTTCGGGTTCTCTGACAAACCATATGCGGTTTTACATGTTTAATATTTCCGGTTTGTGATTTTCTTTTTATTTTCTCTGAATAACCCGTTTGCTTGTTGAGAAAATGAAGGAATTTAAAATAAAGGGTATTTTTTTGAACTTTTATTTTCTTGTTCTTTTGCTTGTTTGGGGATAGTCTTAGTCAGGTCAACCTTGCCACGAAATACGGAGGTAGTTCTAGAATTTTGTTTATTTTCTTCTCCGCAGTTTCTTGGGAAACAAACGGCACAAAGGGCACTTGGGTTTTTGAAGAGGGTTAATTTCTGGTTATGTTATGGTAGATGATTGAATTTGTCATCTGCTTTTTAATATTTTGGGATCTCAATTTATTTGTCAAAGCGCCCCATAGCACCGATTCTTTTCAAAATTTTAAAAAGCAAAAAAGAAAAATGTGTTTGGTTATCTTTTTGTGATTGCCTAGGTCACATTTTCACTTGCTGTAGGGATTCAGGCACTCTTTGGTGCTACACTTGCTTTGTTTTTTCGCTTCTGATTCATGTTAGTGATGCATATTCCCCCTTTTTTATGTAGTTGTATGTATGAATTATGATGCTGGGTCTTGTTCCTATTTCTTTTTTCTTTTTTTCTTTTTTTATCTTTCTTTCTTTTGAACCTTACAATTATGGTGCTTTTGGGTAAACCCTTGAAATTCGTTTTTTGAACTATGCTTCCTGGTTTTCTCTGCTTTTAAAACATGATGCATTATGCTAACTTGTTTCTTATCGTTTATCCCTTTTTGTTTGCCACTATTGTTGGTAAGAAAATAGCCAACAACGTCTCACACATTTTCTCTTTCTTGTTTTCCTCAGGACTGTTGTTGAAAGCTGTGCAGATTTGATAATTTCTCCATTTCATTGTTATTATAGAATTTTGGACTTCTTGAGTGGCCAAGTAAATAGTGCAATTTTCACCCATTGAAAAATGTTTGGTTTACGGAAATCTCCTCTAAAGCTTGCTAAGCATAGAACAGTTGATCCTGTGAATCCTGCTTCCTCTGGTGCTAATCCTTTTGATTCTGACGACGAGTTGGACAATAAGAAAAAATTTGTTTCCCCAAGGAGGACTTCTTCTGAACCTTCATTATTTATACCAGATTCTAGCACCAACCCTTTTGATGATGAGCAAGGAAGAGGAGTCTGGATTTCAGCAGGATACAGCAGGAGAAACGGAATGCGGACAGTCGGTACAAGAATTGGAGAATTATGCAGTCTACAAGGCTGAGGAGACTACGAAGTCTGTTAATGGCTGCCTGAAGATTGCTGAGGACATAAGAGATGATGCTACCAAGACTTTGGTTGTCTTACACCAGCAGGGTGAGCAAATTACTAGGACCCATATGGTCGCTGCTGACATTGATTACGATCTTAGTCGGGTGAGTTTCTCATTTCTTGAATTAAATCTAATTACTTAACAAATCTAGGCTCCACCGTGTCATTTTGCTTGATTATGATGAATGACCCTATCAAATGTTGCGTATTGTGGATGTTTTACTGAAGTAGGAATAGCTATTTAACACCAAGGTCAATTATGCAACCTACTACTGTAACTCTCTTTGTAGTGCAGTCGGTGAATCAATTCTCATTGGTATTGCATATGATCTCTGGCCTTTATACATGTTCTGCTTGTAACATATAATATGCCATATATATATATATATTTTAATTCTTTTATCGAAGGACAAAAAGGCATGATATTGTTCCTGATCCAGAGATTTGTCAAATATGTTTGCTGAATGATTTCCTAAATGCACTTTTTGTTTATTCTATGTTATATTTTCTGCTCTCATGTCCAAATCCAAATCAAAGAATCTTGACATCTTGGTAGGAGTTTTAGATACAAAGGTTTGCACACACGAATGACTTTGTACTGTTAATTGTGAATGCTCTTTCATAATCATATTAGTAAAAGTTATTTTTTTTTAATATCGTGTTTGCTTCTTCTGGTATTGCTATTGTTTGTCTATGATTCTTATTTTTCCGTACTTTAGTTTTCGGGTTTTAATTTTTGATTTTGTTTTTCTAAAAAAATGAAATTTAAAATGCAAAAGCTCATAAATCCAATGACTATTTCAGGGTGAGAAGCTTCTGGGAAGTCTTGGTGGCATGTTTTCCAAGACTTGGAAGCCGAAGAAGACTCGTCCAATAAAAGGCCCTGTTTTATTTGGTGGTTAGTTATTTAGCTCTTTTTCTATCTTAATTATTAGGGTCTTTATTCTCTATACCTTAAATACTAGTTAATACAATGGTCTTAAAACTGGAAAAGAAAATGGTACGTTTCTGAACTCTTATGTGAATTACTTGATTATATATAGATGATGAAGTTGAAAGAAGGGGAGACCATTTGGAGCAAAGGGAGAAATTGGGATTGACTCCTGCCCCCAAGGGACGGTCACACACACGGACGCCGCCTTCTGAGCCAACTGGTGCTCTTCAGAAAGTTGAGGTTTGTATTGTTTTGGTGTTTCATCATCAGAAAGACTGCACAGTGGCAATGAAGATTAGATATGCTTCATTCCTTGTGGTTTCAAAATGAATGGGCTTATCATTTATGCATTGCCGTTGTTAATTCTGGGTTGTCTCAAAACAGGTAGAAAAAGCGAAGCAGGATGATGCATTGTCGGATCTAAGTAATCTTCTGGGAGAGCTGAAGGATATGGCGATTGACATGGGCTCTGAAATTGAGAGGTTTGCAACACTTTGTTGGAAGAGCTATTAGTTTTGAGATGCTATCTTCTTTATTTATGAAGACATTGTATAATTAATAATGGAGTCATGTGATTATTGCAGGCATAATAAAGCTCTGGATCCCCTCGGTCAAGATGTTGACGAGCTTAGTTTCCGTGTCAAAGGTGCAAATCAACGCGGTCGTCGTTTGCTCGGAAAGTAGAGTGCAAGCTTTGTTTGATTACTTCTGAGAGAGACCTTCTATTTCTTGCTTGTCTCTCCCCTTCAGGCCTCTCCTATAATACTTGGATTTAGACAAGTTTTTTATTTTTATTTTTATTTTTTTAAAATTTTCTACTTTTCATGTCTCTTTCGAATTCGTAAATGACTTTACTGTTAATCTTCATTGAAAGCATGATTATTGTTTTTTAATCCCCTGGTATCAAAATGCTTGAATGTGTTTCTCATCCATTGGCAACAGAAATACAGAGAGTGAAATCACAGACAAGTAGCAACATTAGCTAAACCAGCTGAAAGCAGAAAATGTAGTAATAAATTTGTTTTATTACATAATGTCAAACTGCCCCTATAAATTTATGTATTATATTGACTGATTAGTATTCAAATTAGTTATTTATTATATATACAAAATAGGTCAAAGTTATAACTTCTGTTTAACAAAAATTGTTTAAAATGAACAGTACACCGAACACCTTGTGTTATGTGTGGTGTCTACCCGAATTCAGAGAGGACCTGATCAATATATGCTTCCAATTCCATGATAACAACAAGCACTTTTGTACTTTATAAAACACAATCTGTGAGGTGAGGCTTATCTCTAATCTATATTATTACACCATTACACCATTATGTGGTCTTTTTACTTACAAACCCCATAAGCTTTCAAACAAAATGATTACCATTATGGTCTCTTATTAGTAATCTGATTGGAGTTACTGCGTGCCTGAAATTCTATTATTGTCAGTCGGAAGCAAGAAACAAGCAGAACAGTGGTGGTCGGCAAACGACAATACAATTAGATTACTATTATATTTCTTGAATAAACTCTTTTTCCTCTTTTAATTTTTTTCTTGCAACGAATTTGAGCTTAAAACTTTGGTTACACCTACTCCTCTGAATTAAATCTTGAATCATCACAATGACACTCAACGTCAAAGCAAATGAGGTCTTCACTACTGATGTACTTCTTCATAATGCAAACCTGCAACCCCAAATAATGATCTCTTCATAATAAATTCATACATGAAATTCCGATCGTAGTTGAAAATAATTTCATACATGATCGTCTCCCTCCACAGCACAACAATTTATTGATGAACATTGAATTTATTGGTATGCAATTTACAAAACTATTTATTCATCTACACTCCCCCACCGTTAATGTCATGCATATGATTTACAAAAAAATTGAAAGAGGTGCTGCATTTCCCCTCAAAAAATAACCTCTAAAGTTTGCACCACACCACCACATAGTTGCCCCACTGTTTTCGTTGTGAGCTTCCACAGTATCACCGACCAGTACACCATTAAAAGTTAGAAGTTAGCTGGTCTCTACTCAATCAATCCCCCATAAGGAACCATGTCACAGTTGTTGCAAAGAAAAAGCTACTTTTAACCAACCCTCCATTTAGTCTCGTTTCCATTGTCACTGCCATTACTCATATTAGAGACCTCTTATTGGTTTGCCTCTCTCGGAACAGTGTCACAGTGTAAGCTTTGTTTCTCAGGCTTTCCATTTTTTACCATTCTTGATCTCAAACTTGCTGCAAGCCATTATCTTTGTGAAGAGATTTGCTTAACCGATTTATTCTCCTTTACGTAGCTGATCGAAAAAGGTTGTCACACCTTACCATTTCCACCCTTCCAAAAACCAATTCTCCAACCTTGGCATTGTTTACCTTTGTTTCCAAACCCATTTCAGTCAATTTTTTATGCACTCCAACGTATTCATGATTTCAATTTGGCATTCCGATTAATACTACTGGGTTTATATACGTTAGTTTATAGCATTTTAATAACTCTTTCAAAACCCATTTCATTGCTTAAATGCATAAAAAACCGGTTGAGCCTTCAATTTTATTTATTTATTTATTTTTTCTATCTTATCATTGAGTCCATAATAAAAAAGCCATCAATTTTAATAAAAGAAAAAGCAACATATTTTCATGGCGACAAAAAACCGTTTTCATTTTCTTTAAAATCAACGAAATTCAATATGATTGAGAGCTCAGTATTGTTTTTTTAAAAATTAAAGCTACAATACTATATATTTGATACAAAAACTTAGATAAAAATTAATAAAATATACATTAAAGTATATGTTTAACAAATAATAAAAATTCCTTAAAACAATATAAAACTCAAATCTTTATATATATAGTCCATAAAAAAATTTATTTATATATTATTTATTTTTAAAAAATTAATACTTATACAGTTAAAGAAGATGTTTAAAAATAAAATTCTTTTGAAAAAATAAGAACCTCAAACCTATATATATATATATATATAGTCTGTAAAAAATAGTATTTAATTATTACTTATTTTTAAAAAATAATATCTTAAAAATAAAGAAACTGCTTTGAATTTTATATTAATTTTATATATTATTGTTCCGTTAAGGTTCTATATTTCCAAGTAGACGCATTTAAAAAGAAAAAAAAAACACCCTTTCAATTTCGCTCCCTTACAACAAAAAGAAAAGTTAAAAAACCCTAAAAATAAAAATGAAAAAGTTAAATCATTTTGAATGTTCGATCCTTGATCAATCTTGTAAAACTAGCAAATTATAGAAATTCATTTTACCCATTGCAAGTTGAACTTCAGAAAATAAAATAAACTTAAAACAATATCAAACTGTTTTATAAATAATGTAACACTTTCTAAAAAGTATATTGAACCAAACCAGTTTCGCAATTAATAAAACTACTACAATAGCTTTTTATGCCAAAGAACTACATACTTAAAAGAAATTAGTGACAAAAAAAATTGTCAAAATATGATAAATATATATATATATATATATATATAAACAAATACTATAAAAAATTGTTATAATATGACAAAAATAAATACTTTAAAAATTTGTGCAACATAATACAAAAACCAAAAAGAATTGAATAACCAATGGAAAGTCCTTATAAATCCATTTATACTATTAAACTTTTTATGTATAGTAAAACACAAGTACTACATTCATATAATATTTTAGTTCAGTCTAACTTCTTTTTCTTAATTTTTTTAAAAATGAGGGAACGAAATTAATTGAAGGTTTTTTTCTTTTTTAAATGCATTATTAATCGGAATGCCAAATTCAAAAGAGAACATGTTGAAAAGCACTAAAAATGAACTGAAATAAGTAAGGAAACAGAGTAAACATACCTCAGCTGGAAAATAGCATTTGAAGAGGCAGAAACTGGTGAGGGTGAGTGGACCTTCCCACCTTCCCTTGAACCGATGTCAACCAGCAAGGAGAATATCAAATCCACTAAACAAATACTTCACGAAGCCATGGCAGCAACAAACTTGGAGCAATGGTATGTGGTATGCAACAAAAAGCCAAAGAAGCTAAGCTACAGCAACACACTCAACGATAGAAGATACAAGACCAATAAAAGCTTTCAAATAGTGAGTGTTGTGGTGCTTGACATTGGAGAGAGATAGACATTGAGCCAGTGGGGGTGTGAAGTGAAGCTATTTTCTCTGACCAACTTAGACTTGGCACATTAATGGGTCGAGCAAGTAGAAGAACAGTGACTTCTAATACCATCAATTAGTACTGCTGGTGATACTGTCAAAAACCTCAGAATCAACGAATGGACACAAAATGTCTGGCATTAATTTTGATGGTGTGGCACATTCATTAAGATTATTGTTGGGATTTATAGTATTACCTCTTTAATCAATTACATTGATTTAGATCCTCTTATCTATCAATTTTATGGTGGGGGTGGGTGATTGTGGTAGATTCTAACTTGGTTTAGTTTCTCCTTACTCATGAACCAAAACAACAACAGAGAAACAAGAACACAACTGGGAGCACAGCCCAAAAAATAAAATAAAAAAGGAATAGAAAAAATAAATTGTGAAGCTGTGCCCTGCACTCAAGACAACAGTGGTGGTAGCTTGGTCACCGGTGATGGCTCGAAGATAATATATATCTGCAAATAAAAAGGTCAGTGGCTTTCAAGGGTTTCAAAAAAGGAGATGCAGAGAAAATATTAGGCAAACCAGAACACTGAAGTGAATTTCTTTGAATCATAATACGTATCCCCCAGGGCAGTGACAGTTATGGTGGAGTAGATTGAGTTCCTCTACTAGTATCAATATAAATGGGAAGCAACCTATCATCAATGAAAGTTTCCTTATACGTTATAGTATTCTCAACCTGGAAAACAAATGCCTAAACAATTCAATTCGTGGTTTATGGATTGAAATGTAATTCATATGCAAGTGAGATTATTTATTTATGGACAATTGCAAATAAAGGTCATTAACAAATATGGAATGGATAGATAATGAGAGCAATGGTTTAATAAAGCACCAGACTCCATGAGTTGCTATATTCCATCAACTGTGCATGTGCTTATTTATTTATTTATTTATTTTTGGACAATTGATAAATTGGGGGAGAGGTATTTTTATCATAGGTCGGGTTTGAACCCTGTGATTTAAATCCCAATGTTTACTACTAACTGTGCAAGTACTTTGAACATAAAGGGAAAATAAAAAGTAAATACCCAGAAAGAAAAACATCATGCGAATAGGAATAGACCTTCTGCTGGTACTTTGGATCTTCTGTTATTTGGGAAAGAGCAATGAACTTCAGCTGCTCAGAGCCAGAATCCACCAGGATACTTTCGCACTAGCACACTAATAATTATAATACTATTAATCAAATTCCACAATGGTTCAGGTTAATATTCAACAAAAAGTATCATTGAAAAAATATTTATGTCCAGCACAGTACACATACTTAACTAAAGTCACAAAATCATTCTTGAAAATGAAACTCTACCAAAAGGAGAATAAATTTCAGGCCATTAAATAGATTTTAAGAATAATAACTAATGGTACTATATTAATTCGATGCTTAAGACAAATACAAAGCAGTAGACTCAAAACATGCTATTATTTACTCATGCTATCTAATGATCTGTTGTTCCACTATAAATAAATAGACTTCACAAGCAAGTTTGCTCAGGAATGGCATAGAGTTAAAGACATACTGCATCTATTGACACCAATGGAAATCACCAAAATCAAAAGAGAGATAAAGAAAAAAAAGAAAAAGAAAAAAAAGGACGGTGTGGGGGATAATTAAAATCGACTAAAGTTTAGTCATATTTTTACATACACAATGAAAGGATTAACAAAAAAAAACGAACTTTATAAACACACTAAAAACACATACGTTTTGAAGCAATTACTGAAACTCCGTTATAAATTAAAACAAGATCAAACATATCCACATCCAGATAAAACAATCAGATCCCAAACAACCAATAGTAAAGAAAAACGATAAATTCGAAAAAAGGGGTAGTCAGTACCTCGAGTTCTCTGGCCAGAGTCTGATGGACCCAAACAGCCAAGGAGACAGGAACAAAGGCAACGAAGAGCGTTTGGGTCTCCTGAGGTATTACGATAGATCACAGTATCAGAATCTGCTAGAAGATGGTCTGACGCCCTAGCCATACCTTAATAAAACACTGCGATTCAGACCCACAACATGGAAATCAAAAAAAGCTATGATTTTTTGAGCGAATAAATAAAAAATGGTGGAATCCATGATCTATTGGGTTATGATCCTTCTATGGGGATAGCAGAAACGAGGTGGTGATCTCCCGTCTCGTGAATTACGCATTTCGAACAGCAGAACGGAAACGGAAGAGTAGAGGGTAGTGGGAGGTTTATTAACTATAACCAAAGTGGAAGGCTCTTCAGCTTTTGGTGTGCGGGATTTTCTGGTTTTAGGGTTTCGGAGCTCAGAGAAGAAGGAAGAGTGAGCGTGTGCACTGAAACGGAAACGGCTGGTTTTTGACTTTTTTGATTTCCATTTACAAGCAATATTTAGGATTCGTGAGGGGTTGCTTGCCTTTTCTTTTGGTTTAGTAGTAGATGGGCCAGCATGGCCATCACAATGGGCCACCGGTTAATCCAAAAACTAGCCCATTTGTGTTTCTTGTACGGATCATTGGAAAATGTACGACTGATCCGATTTGGTTGATTTTGGGGTTAGAAATATCAATATTTATATATTTTATATTTTATTTTATTAAATATTAAATAATAATAATAATAGTCACTACTTTGTATTACATGCCTAAAAAACTATTAAAAACTAGACAATAAATAATTTAAAGACCAACGTTTCGCATATTATTAAAGTTTATAGACCAAAATGCAAAAAATTTCGAAGACCAAAATGCAATTACGAATATAGTTAGAAATCAAGGCCATAGTGCCTTGCATAAAATAGGCAGTTTGGCAAGACCAAAGAAAAAAGAAAAGAAAAGAGAAAGGAAAGTGGTTACATACGGGGCATGGCAAATAATATCCACTTTACATGGCTTCGTCACCACACATATATGGTTTCTTATATATATGTCATAACAGACACATAATACACATAATAATCATCATTTAATTTGCTTAATAATTTTTCATGCTCTTTACATAACAAATTAATTTATCATCTCTCTCTAATATTTATATATTTGTTTATTTTTGTCATCTTTAATATGGATATGTAAAGTCAAAAAACCCATATTTAGAATTCCCCAAAACTATCATTTCCTATGCTTCCAATCTCTATCCTTCATTCATTTTGTCTGCTACACAAAAATGTAGCTGAGTGAGTTAAACTTAAATGGTGGATAATCAAAACAGCAAAAACCTTCTACATTTGTATTAATTAATTACCACTGCTACATTAAAACCAATTAAACAAACTCTCAGAAATATTACTACTAAACATTAATTACTCCACCTATATATATATATTTCTCTACCCTGCTATTATTTTCATAAATATCAGACACTAACACAGCCTCTCTCTCTAATTGATAATCACCAAGATCTTTTCAAATGGCTCTACAATTTGGTTTGGCCATCCTCATTGCTGCTCTACTCTTCGCTCCGGGTCTCGCCGGGAAAACGAAAGTCGTCAATGGCTTGAAGGGCAATACGATCGACCGCTGCTGGAGATGGAACCCGAATTGGAGAAGGAACCGACAGCAACTCGCGGCTTGCTCAGTGGGTTTTGCTGGGAAGATGAACAACAACATGGGGAGAGACGTAAGATACTACGAAGTTACAGACGCTAGTGACAATGCAGTGGACCCTAAACCAGGGACATTGAGATATGGAGCGACAGTAATTAAAGGCAAAGTTTGGATCACATTCCAGAAGGACATGAATATCGTGCTTCAGAAACCGCTTTTAATCAGTAGCTTTACTGCCATTGATGGTAGAGGTGCTAGCATTCACATTGCTGGTAATGCTTGCTTGTTGATCTTTAAGGTAATTTTTTTAATATATATACCTCCAAATTTCTTTATAAATTTACTTGATAATTGTATATATATATATATATATATATATATAGTATTGTTAACACCCTGTTTGCTTAGTGAGTTTTGATGAATTGCCTCTATATTTTGAAAAATAACTTACAAAAGCATGTACTAACAAATCATTTTTATTTCAATTTCACACAATTTTGTAATCAAATTTATTTTTTATTTTTTAAATTTTTGCATGTAAATTGTTACATTTTTGTAAGAATTAGCCAATTAAACTATATTGACATTTTCAGAAAAGGGGCGTTTTCTGTAGAATTTCTGAAAATACATGGACAATTATGTAGAAGTCATTGAACATTGTGATTTTTCAAATATACCGTACATAGTTTTATGAAATTTGGTTGATTAATTTATTGAAGTTTATTACATTAAGCATTGATTTCTGAGATGAGTTTATTATATTGTACTAACAGGAAAGTAACATCATCATCCATGGCCTTCGAATCCACCATTGCAAAGCTCAAGGACCTAGCTCAGTCATGGGACCAAATGGAAAGGTAGTGCCATTAAGTCAAGTGGATGGGGATGCAATCAGATTAGTCACAGCATCAAAGGTTTGGATTGACCATAACACACTCTACGAATGCCAAGACGGTCTCCTGGACGTCACTCGTGGCTCTACCGAGATCACCGTCTCGAACAACTGGTTCAGAAACCAAGACAAGGTCATGCTTCTTGGCCACGATGACGGGTATATGCGCGACAAGAACATGAAGGTGACCGTCATGTACAACCATTTCGGACCTAGCTGCAACCAAAGAATGCCAAGGTATGTAATAGCAGGTTATACATAATATTAGTACCATTAGCTTAATTGATATAATATACGTAGTTGGACCCGCTCTCTATCAGCTTAAACATTGTAAATTTACACTTGCAGAGTCCGGTTTGGATATGCACATGTTGTTAACAACTTGTACCAGGGTTGGACACAATATGCAATTGGGGGAAGCATGAGTCCTAGTGTTAAGAGTGAAGCCAATCTATTTATTGCACCCAAATCAGGAAACAAAGAGGTAATTATCAACTACATAATTTAATCATATTGCATCAAATATTGTTATTACCATAATTATTATTTATATATAATTATTTATGTGATGACATCATTAATTGTCACCAGGTGACTTGGAGGAGGGACAATGTGGGGAACAAGAAATCATGGAATTTTTACTCAGTGAGGGATGTATTTGAAAATGGAGCTTCTTTCATTCAAACAGGCACTGTAGGGGGAGCAAAACCAAACTATAATGGGCAACAAAATTTCAGAGTTGTAGATGCTAAATCTTTGAGATCATTGACAAGATCAGCTGGTGCTCTACAATGCACCAAGAGATCAAGATGCTAAATGAAACTAAGGCTAATTAATTAATGAATGTGTTTCTCATCCATTGGCAACAGAAATACACAGAGTGAAATCACAGACAAATAGCAAGATTAGCTAAACCAGCGGAAAGCAGAAATGTAGTAATAAGCTCATCAATTATGGTGTGCTTTTGAACGAAACTAGACCCTCTCTGTAATTGGTCCGTTGGGTAACAACGTTATACAAAAATCAGAGTTTCACAAACATCTAGTCTTATCTTCCTAAAAAAATCCCAACAAGTGAAAAATTACCAATATTAATCCGTACTCATAATTTATAGATTAACAAAAAGAAAGATTTCATTGTATATTTTCAAACAATTTAATTACTATGTTAATTAATAATTAATTTTAATAACATCCTTTTTTTTCTTCTTCTTCATATTTTTAGATCAATTAGTCACTCCTGCAACAAGAATTAAGTAACACTTTCTCTTCTTTTTTTTTTAATTTTATTTATTATTATTTTTCCTTACATGGTTATATGTGAAAGATTATAACTCACAGAGAGCTAAAACAGAAGATGATACCGTAAATAAAATTAAGGCAAAACCAACTAATTAATGATACAATTTCAGAATTTTTTTTTTTCTTGTGTGAAAAATACACACACCTTGAAAACAATTGTCAGCAAGTTAGGACATGCCACCATGAATGAACATATTTGCTTAGGGCACAACCAAGGATTTGGTGCATTAATTGTTAATTCCAAATGCAAAAGATTTGTAAATACAGGAGGAAACGCCTCTTCAAAAGGTTTCTGAAAACGGAACAAATTAATTAATCAATAATAATTAAACAAGGAAGCTAACGTATATATATATAATAACTCGATCAAATTAAGGAATAACCAAAAAACAATGTGTATATATACCAACCAAGCATTACATGTTCAATTTTAAGAATTTATAGCTGAGAAGAACGGCCTGAAAGCTTTTTGAAGTAGTTTAATTCCAAAATTTAATCATAACTCTCTCGGTTTGTATTTGTATCTCTCTAGCTCTCTTATAAGTTATAGCGTTGTTTCTCTGGAAAACATTTTTACTATTAATTTCCCCTAGTTTAATCCCAAAATACAAAATTACAAATTGCCCCCTTGATTTTCATATTCTTATCAATTTCTCTTATTAATTTTTTTAAAAAAAATCATCTACCCTCTACACTTTGACATAATGTCAAATTGCCCCCTACGAATTTATTTATTAAGTTGATCGATTATTATTCAAATTAGATATTTATATAAACAAAATAGGTCAAAATTATAACTTTTGTTTAACAAAATTGTTAAAAATCATAGAACTTCCATTCCAATAATGATTGGAATCGGAGTCATGAACAGTACACCGAACACCTTGTATTATGTGTGGTGTCCATATTTAGAGAGGACCTGATTAATATAAGCTTCCAATTCCATGATAAACAATCAGCATATTTGTACTTTATAAAACACAATCTGTGAGGTGAGGTTTACCTCTAATCTATTATTACACCATTGCGTGGTGTTTTTACTTACAAACCCCACAAGCTCTCAAACAAAATGATTACCATTATGGTCTCTTATTTCTTTTTTGTTGAATCTTTATGGTCTCTTATTAGTAATCTAATTGGCGTTACTACCCTTGTGCCTGAAATTCTATTATTGTCAGTGGGAAGCAAGAAACAAGCACAACAGTGGTGATCGGCAAACGACAATACAATTAGATTACTATTACGAATACAGCTCCTCATAAACTCTTTTTGCTCTTCTAATTTTTTTTCTAGTTACGAATTTGAGCTAAAAGAAATTGGTGACAACTGCTCCTTCTCTGAATTAAATCTTGAATGATCACAACGACACTCAAAGCAAATGAAGTTTTCAATACTGATGTACTTCTTCATAATGCAATCTGCAACCCCCAAATTATGATCTCTTCATAATAAATTCATACATGAAATTCCATCGAAGTTGAAAAGAATTTCAATGCATGATCGTCTCCCTCAATTCGCCACCACAACAATTTATTGATACATATTGAATTTATTGATATGCAATTTACAAAACAACTATTTGTTCATCTACACTCCCCACCATTAATATCATGAGATGATCTACAAAAAAAAAATTGAAAGAGTTGCAGCATTTCCCCCGAAAAATAACCTCTCTCAGTTTGCACCACACCACCATATAATTGCCGCTTTGTTTTCGTTGTGAGCTTTCACAATATCACTTGCCAGTACATCATTAAAAGTTAGAAGTCGGCTGGTCTCTACTCAATCTATCCCCATAAGGAACCATGTCATAGTTATTACCAAGAAAAAGCCACTCTTAACCAACCCTCCACCATAGTCTCATTTCCATTGTCACCACTACTAGAAAACTCTTATTGGTCTCTCTCTTGGAATAGTGTCTCAATGTAAGCTTTGTCTCTCAAGCTTTCCATTTGGTAACATTCTTGATCTCAAACTTGATGCAAGCCATTATCTATGTGAAGAGATTTGCTTAATCAATTTATTCTCCACGAGTCTGTAGCGGGTCAAGAAAGGTTCTCACATTACCATTTCAACCGTTCCAAAAACCAATTCCCCAACCTTAGCATTGTTGACCCTCGTTTCCAAACTCATTTCAGTCAATTTTTTATGCACTACAACATATTCATGATTTCAATTTAGCATTCCGATCAATACCACTTGGTTTATATAAGTTAGTTTACAGCATTTTAATAACTCTTTCAAAACCCATTTAATTGCTTAAATGCATAAAAAACCAGTTGAGCTTTCAATTTTATTAATCTATTTATTTTTCCTATCTCATCATTGCGTCCATAATAAAAAAAGTTGTCAATTTGAATAAAAGAAAAAGCAACATATTTTCATGACAACAAAAATCTGCTTTCATTTTCTTTTAAAATCAACGAAATTCAATATGATTGAGAACTCAATATTATTTTTTTTAAAATTAAAGCTACAATACTATACATTTTATGCAAAAACTTAGATAAAAATTAATATAAATATACATTGAAGTATATGTTTATAAAAAAAAAAAAATACCTTTACAAAAGTATAAAACTCAAATCTTCATATATATAGTCCATAAAAAATTATTTATATATTTTTATTTTTAAGAAGTAATATTTATACAGTTAAAAGGGAATGTTCAAAAATAAAATTCCTTTAAAACAATAAGAAACTCAAACCTTTACATATATAGTCTGTAAAAAAAAGTATTTATTTATTATTTATTTTAAAAAATAATATCTTAAATATAAAGAAAATGATTTGCATTTTATATTAATTTTATATATTATTGTTCAGGTCATATATTTCCAAGCAGACGCATTTAAAAAGAAACAAAAAAAAAAAAAAAAAAACCACCCATTCAATTTCGTTCCCCTAAAACAAAAAGAAAAGTCAAAAAACCCTAAAAAAAAATAAAAATAAAAAGTTAAATCCTTTTGAATTTTCGATCCTTGATCAATCTTGTAAAACTAGCAATTATAGAAATTCATTTTACCCATCACAAGTTTAACTTCAGAAAAGAAAATAAACTTAAAATAATATCAAACTGTTTTATATATAATGTAACACTTTCTAAAAACTATATTGAACCAAACCAGTTTCGCAATTTTTTAAAAGTATATTGAACCAAACCAGTTTCGAAAAATAAAACTATTGGAATAGCCTTTTATACCAAAGAAATCAGTGACAAAAAAATTGTCAAAATATGATATATATATATAAACAAATACTATAAAAAATTGTTATAATATGATAAAAATAAATATTTTAAAAATTTGTGCAACAGAATACAAAAACCAAAAGATTTAAATAACCAATGGAAAGTCCTTATAAATCCATTTATACTCTTAAACTTTTTATTTATAGTAAAACACAAGTACTATATTCATATAATATTTTAGTTCAGTCAAGCTTCTTTTTCTTTATTTATTTATTTTTTTAAAATGAGGGAACGAAATTAATTAAAGGTTTTTTTTTTTCTTTTTAAATGCATTATTAATCGGAATGCCAAATTCAAAAGAGAATATGTTGAAAAGCACTAAAAATGAACTGAAATAAGTAAGGAAACAGAGTAAACATACCTCAGCTGGAAAATAGCATTTGAAGTGGCAGAAACTGGTGAGGGTGAGTGGACCTGCCCTTGAACCGATGTTAGCCAGCAAGGAGAATATCAAACCCATTAAACAAATACTTCACGAAGCCATGGCAGCAACAAACTCAGAGCAATGGTATGTGGTACGCAACAAAAAGCCAAAGAAGCTAAGCTACAGCAACACAATCAACGATAGAAGATACAAGACCAGTAAAAGCTTTCAAATAGTGAATGCTGTGGTGCGTGACATTGGAGAGAGATAGACATTGAGGTGGTGGGCATATGAAGTGAAGCTATTTTCTCTGACCAACTCAGACTTGGCACATTAATGGGTCGAGCAAGTAGAAGAACAGTGACTTCTAACACTATCAATTAGTACTGCTGGTGATACTGTCAAAAACCTCAGAATCAACGAATGGACAAAATGTCTGGCATTAATTTTGATGGTGTGGCACATTCATTAAGACTATTGTTGGGATTTATAGTATTACCTCTTTAATCAATTACATTGATTTAGATCCTCTTATCTATCAATTTTATGGTGGGGGTGGGTGATTGTGGTAGATTCTAACTTGGTTTAGTTTCTGCTTACTCATGAACCAAAACAACAACAGAGAAACAAGAACACAACTGGGAGCACAGCCCAAAAAATAAAATATAAAGGGAATAGAAAAAATAAATTGTGAAGCTGTGCCCTGCACTCAAGGCAACTGTGGTGGTAGCTTGGGCACCGGTGATGGCTCGAAGATAATATATATCTGCAAATGAAAAAGTCAGTGGCTTTCAAGAGTTTCAAAAAAGGAGATGCAGAGAAAATATTAGGCAAACCAGAACACTGAAGTGAGTTTCTTTGAATCATAATATGTATCCCCCATGGCAGCGACAGTTATGGTGGAGTAGATTGAGTTCCTCTACTAGTACCAATATAAATGGGAAGCAAGCTATCATCAAGGAAAGTTTCTTTAAGCGATGTTATAGTATTCTCAACCCGGAAAACAAATGCCTAAACAATTCAATTCATGTTTTATCGATTGAAATGTAATTCATTTACAAGTGAGATCATTTATTAATGGACAATTGCAAACAAAGGTCATTAAGATATATGGAATGGATAGATAATGAGAGCAATGATTTAATAAAACACCAGACTCCATGAGTTGCTATATTCCATCAAATGTGATTGTGCTTTTTCTTCTTCTTCTTTTTTTCTTTTTTTGGACAATTGATAATTGAGGGAGAGGTATTTTTATCACAGGCCGGGTTTGAACCCCGTGGTTTAAATCCCATTGTTTACTACTAACTAAGCTGTCCTCATGGGGACAAATGTGCAAACACTTTGAACATATAGGGAAAATAAAAAGTAAATACCAGAAAGAAAAACTAGTATGAGAATAGGAATCCGCCAGGATACTTTCCCACTAGCACAACAATAATTATAATCACTATTAATATAATTCCTCAGTGGTTCTGGTTAATGTTCAACAAAAAATATTTACGTCCAGCATGGGACACATACTTAACTAAATTTACAAAATCATTCTTGAAAATGAAACTCTACCGAAAGGAGAATAAATTTCAGGCCATTAAAGAGATTTTAAGTATAATAACTAATGGTACTATATTAATTTGATGCTTAAGACAAATACAAAGCAGCAGACTCAAAACATGCTATTATTTACTCATGCTATCTAATGACCTGTTGTTCCACTAGAAATAAGTAGGCTTCACAAGTAAGTTTGCTCAGGAATGGCATAGAGTTAAAGACATACTGCATCTATTGACACCAATGGAAATCACCAAAATCAAAAAGAGAGAATGAAAAAGAAAAAAAGGGTGGTGAGGGGGATAATTAAAATCGACTACAGTTTAGTCATATTTTTACAAACCCAATGAAAGGATTAACAAAAGAAATGAACTTTATAAGTACACCAAAAAACATACGTTTTGAAGCAATTACTGAAACTCCATTACAAATTAAAACAAGATCAAGCTTATCCACATCCAGATAAAACAATCAGATCCCAAACAACCAATAGTAAAGAAAAACGATAAATTCGAAAAAGGGGTAGTCAGTACCTCGAGTTCTCTGGCCAGAGTATGATGGTCCCAAACAGCCAAGGAGACAGAAAGTAAGGCAACGAGGAGCGTTTGGGTCTCCTGAGGTATTACGATGGATCACAGTATCCGAATCTGCTAGAAGATGGTCTGACGCCCTAGCCATATCTCAATAAAACACTGCGATTCAGACCCACAATATGGAAATAAAAAAAAAACCTATGATTTTTTGAACGAATAAAAAATGGCGGAATCCATGATCTATTGAGCTATGATTCTTCTACGGCGATAGCAGAAACGAGGTGGTGATCTCCCTTCTCGGGAATTACGCATTTCGGACCACAGAACAGAATCGTCAGAGGAGAGGGAAGTGGGAGGTTTATTGACTAGAGCCAAAGTGGAAGGCTCTTCAGCTTTTTGTGTACGGGATTTTCTGGTTTTAGGGTTTCGGAGCTAAGAGAAGAAGGAAGAGTGAGCGCGTGCACTGAAACGGAAGCGGCTAGTTTTTGACTTTTTTTATTTCCATTTACAAGCAATGTTTAGGATCCTTGAAGGGTGCTTGCCTTTTCTTTCGGCTTAGTAGCAGATGGGCCAGCGTTGCCATCAAAATGGGCCACCAGTTAATCCAAAAACCAGCCCATTTGTTTTCTTGTAGGGATCGCTGGAAAGTGTACGACTGATCCGATTTGGTTTAATTGTGGGTTATAAATATTAATATTTTTATATATTAAATTTTATTTTATTAAATGTTAAATAATAACAATAATAGTCACGATTTTGTATTACATGCCTAAAAAACTATTAAAAACTAGACAATAAATAATTAAGGACCAACGTTTCACATATTATTAAAGTTTATAGACCAAAATGCAAAAAAGAAGAAGGAAATTTTGAGGACCAACATGCAATTACGAATATAGTTAGAAATCAAGGCCATAGGGCCCTTGCATTAAAAAGGCAGTTCGCCAAGACTTAAAGGAGAAAAAAAAAGAAAAAAAAAAAGAAAAAGGAAAGTGGTTATATATGGGCATGGCAAATAATATCCACCTTTTGAAAGATTTACATCTATCTTATTCTAAAAAAGTAAAAAAATAAATAAAAGTATTTCATTTGTTATATGAAATTGGTAATCGGTGCTAATTCATGGGTGGTTTGTGAATTATAGAGTTTGCTTGAAATTACTTTTTTTTTTGTTAATAAAAAAGTATTTTTTTGTCTTTTAAAAAAAACAGTTTGAAATATATTTGATCAAAAAATTTTAAAATATTTTTTTTAAAAAAATACAAGAAGCACATGATGTTTTTCCAAAAAAATACTTTTTCAAATACTGTTAAATATTTTTAAAATTCTTTTTTTTATATAGTTTTTCACTAAACATAAAATATTTTATCATTAAAATGTTTTTAACTAAAGTGCTTAAATAAAAAGTATTTTAAAAAAAAATACTATTTACATAAGCAGTTTCAAATGGGCTCATAGTTT
This sequence comes from Rhamnella rubrinervis, assembly GCA_007844105.2. Lineage (NCBI taxonomy): Eukaryota > Viridiplantae > Streptophyta > Magnoliopsida > Rosales > Rhamnaceae > Rhamnella > Rhamnella rubrinervis. The sequence goes on from CM017585.2 coordinate 14,440,968, forward strand.
ATAATAATGTTATGTATGGTTTCTTCAGCACACATACATGGTTTCTTATGTACATGTTATGACCAGGGGCGGTCTTGAGATTTAAGATGCCCTGTGCAGAATTTAAAAGAGTGCTCTTTTATTTTAAAATTTTTTTTATGTTTATTATTTTTAATTTTCTATACCTTTTAACTTAGAAAAGAAATATTTTTTTTAAAAAAATAAAGCTTTTACGATATAAATATATACTTATATATATATATATAACTAATACATATCTAAGTGTCCTTATATTTTGGAAGACCGCGATGCGTCGCACTACATCTTTCGGGTCGATCACGATCATAATGAGACACATAACGATCATCATTTAATTTACTTAATATTTTTTCATGCTCTTCATATAACAAATTAATTTGTCATCTCTCTCTAATATTTATATATTTGTTTATTTTTGTCATCTTTAATTTGGATATATAAAGCCAAAAAAACCCATATTTAGAATTCCCCAAAACTACCATTTCCTATGCTTCCGATCTCTATCCCTCATTCATTTTAATAATAGTCATGTGATTATTGCAGGCATAATAAAGCTCTGGATCCCCTCAGTGAAGATGTTGACGAGCTTAGTTTCCGTGTCAAAGGTGCAAATCAACGCGGTCGTAGTTTGCTGAGAGAGACCTTGTATTTCTTGCTTCTCTCCCTTTCAGGCCTCTCTTATAATACTGGGATTTAGACAAAGTTTATTATTATTATTATTATTTTACTTTTCATGTATGTTTCGAATTCGTAAATGACTTTACTGTTAATCTTCATTGAAAGCATGATTACTGTTTTTAATCCCCTGGTATCAAAATGCTTCAGTGTGTTTCGCATCCATTGGCAACAGAAATACACAGAGTGAAATCACAGACAAATGGCAAGATTAACTTAACCACCTGAAAGCAGAAAATGTAGTAATAAATTTGTTTTATTACATAATGTCAAATTACCCCCTATAAATTTATTTATTAAATTGACCTATTAGTATTTAAATTAGTTATTTATATAAACAAAAAACGTCAATCTTATAACTTTTGTTTAACAGAAATTGTTAAAAATCATAGAACTTCCATTCCAATGATTGGAATGGTAGTCATGAACAGTACCCCCGAACACCACCTTGTGTTGTGTGTGGTGTCTACCCAAGTTCAGAGAGGACCTGATCAATATATGCTTCCAATTCCATAATAAACAAGAAGCATTTTTGTACTTTATAAAACACAAGCTGTGAGGTGAGGCTTACCTCTAATCTATATTATTACACCATTGTGTGGTCCTTTTACTTACAAACCCCATAAGCTCTCAAACATTATGGCCTCTTATTAGTAATCTAATCGGAGTTACTACCCCTGTGCCTGAAACAAGAAACAAGAAACAAGCAGAACAGTGGTGATCGGCAAACGACAATACAATTAGATTACTATTATTTTTCCTGAATAAACTCTTTTTCCTCTTTTAATTTTTTTTCTTGTAACGAATTTGAGCTAAAAACTTTGGTTACACCTACTCCTTTGAATTAAACCTTGAATGATCACAATGACACTCAAAACTCAAAGCAAATGAGGTCTTCAATACTGATGTACTTCTTCATAATGCAAACCTGCAACCCCAAATTATGATCTCTTCATAATAAATTCATACATGAAATTCCATCGTAGATGAAAAGAATTTCATACATGATGGTCTCCCTACAAATCACAACAATTTATTCATGAACATTGAATTTATTGATGTACAATTTACAAAACTACTATTTATTCATCTACACTCCCCACCGTTATTGTCATGAGATGATTTACAAAAAAATTGAAAGAGGTGTAGCATTTCCCCCCCAAAAAATAACCTCTCAAGTTTGGACCACACAGTTGCCACACTGTTTTCGTTGTGAGCTTTCACAGTATCACCGACTAGTACATCACTAAAAGTTAGAAGTTAGCTGGTCTCTACTCAATCAATCCCCCATAAGGAACCATGTCATAGTTGCAAAGAAAAAGCTACTTTTAACAAACCCCCACCTTAGTCTCGTTTCCATTGTCACTGCCACTACTCATATTAGAGACCTCTTATTGGTTTGCCTCTCTCGGAACAGTGTCACAATGTAAGCTTTGTTTCTCAGGCTTTCCATATGGTACCATTCTTGATCTCAGACTTGGTGCAAGCCATTATCTTTGTGAAGAGATTTGCTTAATCGATTTATTCTCCTTTGAGTCTGTAACGGGTCAAAAAAGGCTCCCACACCTTACTATTTCCGCCCTTCCAAAAACCAATTCTCCAACGTTGGCATTGCTTACCTTTGTTTCCAAATCCATTTCAAGTCAATTTTTTATGCACTCCAACGTATTCATGATTTCAATTTGGCATTCCGATTAATACTACTTGGTTTATATAAGTTAGTTTATAGCATTTTAAAAACTCTTTCAAAACCCATTTCATTGCTTAAATGCATAAAAAACCTACTGAGCCTTCAATTTTCATTATTTATTTATTTTTTCTATCTTATCATTGGGTCCATAATAAAAAGTTCTTCAATTTTAATAAAAGAAAAAGCAACATATTTTCATGACGACAAAAAAACCCTTTTCATTTTCTTTTAAAATCAACGAAATTCAATATAATTGAGAGCTCAATATTATTTTTTAAAAATTAAAGCTACAATACTATATAGTTTATACAAAAACTTAGATAAAAATTAATAAAAATATACATTAAGTATATGTTTAATAAATAATAAAAATTCCTTAAAACAAGGTAAAACTCAAATCTTCATATATATAGTCCATAAAAAAATTTATTTATATATTATTTATTTTAAAAAAATAATACTTATACAGTTAAAGAAGATGCTTAAAAATAAATTTCCTTTGAAAAAAATAAGAACCTCAAACCTATATATATATAGTCTGTAAAAAAAAGTATTTAATTATTACTTATTTTAAAAAAAATATATATCTTAAAAATAAAGAAACTGATTTGAATTTTATATTAATTTAATATATTATTGTTCGGTTAAGGTTCTATATTTTCAAGTAGACGCATTTAAAAAGGAAAAAAAAAAAAACGCCCTTTCAATTTCGCTCCCTTAAAACAAAAAAGAAAAGTTAAAAAATCCTAAAAATAGAAAAGAAAATATTAAATACTTTTGAATTTTCGATCTTTGATCAATCTTGTAAAACTAGCAATTATAGAAATTCATTTTACCCATTACAAGTTTAACTTCAGAAAAGAAAATAAACTTAAAATAATATCAAACTGTTTTATATATAATGTAACACTTTCTAGAAAGTATATTGAACCAAACCAGTTTCGCAATTTTTTAAAAGTATGTTGAACCAAACCAGTTTCGAAAAATAAAACTGTTACAATAGCTTTTTATGCCAAAGAACTACATACTTAAAAGAAATTAGTGACAAAAAAATTGTCAAAATATGATATATATATATATATATATATAAACAAATACTATAAAAAATTGTTATAATATGATAAAAATAAACACTTCAAAAATTTGTGTAACAGAATACAATAACCAATGGAAAGTCCTTATAAATCCATTTATACTCTTAAACTTTTTATTTATAGTAAAACACAAGTAGTATGTTCATATAATATTTTAGTTCAGTCTAGCTTCTTTTTCTTTATTTATTTTTTTTTTAAAACGAGGGAACGAAATTAATTAAAGGTTTTTTTTTTTCTTTTATTTTTAAATGCATTATTAATCGGAATGCCAAATTCAAAAGAGAATATGTTGAAAAGCACTAAAAATAAACTGAAATAAATAAGGAAACAGGGTAAACATACCTCAGCTGTAAAATAGCATTTGAAGAGGCAGAAACTGGAGAGGGTGAGTGGACCTGCCCTTGAACCGATGTCAGCCAGCAAGGAGAATATCAAACCCATTAAACAAATACTTCACGAAGCCATGGCAGCAACAAACTCGGAGCAATGGTATGTGGTACGCAACAAAAAGCCAAAGAAGCTAAGCTACAGCAGCACACTCAACGATAGAAGATACAAGACCAATAAAAGGTTTCAAATAGTGAGCGTTGTGGTGCGTGACATTGGAGAGAGATAAGACATTGAGGCCGTGGGGGTGTGAAGTGAAGCTATTTTCTCTGACCAACTTAGACTTGGCACATTAATGGGTTGAGCAAGTAGAAGAACAGTGACTTCTAACACCATCAATTAGTACTACTGGTGATACTGTCAAAAACCTCAGAATCAACGAATGGACAAAATGTCTGGCATTAATTTTGATGGTGTGGCACATTCATTAAGATTATTTTTGGGATTTATAGTATTACCTCTTTAATCGATTACATTGATTTAGATCCTCTTATCTATCAATTTTATGGTGGGGGTGGGTGATTGTGGTAGATTCTAACTTGGTTTAGTTTCTGCTTACTCATGAACCAAAACAACAACAGAGAAACAAGAACACAACTGGGAGCACAGCCCAAAAAATAAAATATAAAGGGAATAGAAAAAATAAATTGTGAAGCCGTGCCCTGCACTCAAGACAACTGTGGTGGTAGCTTGGGCACCGGTGATGGCTCGAAGATAATATATATCTGCAAATAAAAAAGTCAGTGGCTTTCAAGAGTTTCAAAAAAGGAGATGCAGAGACAATGTTAGGCAAACCAGAACACAGAAGTGAATTTCTTTGAATCATAATATGTATCCCCCATGGCAGCGACAGTTATGGTGGAGTAGATTGAGTTCCTCTACTAGCACCAATATAAATGGGAAGCAAGCTATCATCAAGGAAAGTTTCTTTAAGCGTTGTTATAGTATTCTCAACCTGGAAAACAAATGCCTAAACAATTCAATTTGTGTTTTATGGATTGAAATGTAATTCATTTACAAGTGAGATCATTTATTTATGGACAATTGCAAACAAAGGTCATTGACAAATATGGAATGGATAGATAATGAGAGCAATGATTTAATAAAGCACCAGACTCCATGAGTTGCTATATTCCATCAAATGTGCAAGTGCTTTTTCTTCTTTTTTTTTTTTTGGACAATTGATAATTGGGGGAGAGGTATTTTTATCACAGGTCAGGTTTGAACCCCATGGTTTAAATCTTTACTACTAACTATGCTGTCCCCATGGGGACAAACGTGAAAGTACTTTGAACATATAGGGAAAATAAAAAGTAAATACCAGAAAGAAAAACTAGCATGCGAAAAGGAATCCGCCAGGATACTTTCGCACTAGCATAAAAATAATTATAATCACTATTAATCAAATTCCACAATGGTTCTGGTTAATGTTCAACAAAAAATATCATTGAAAAAATGTTTATATCCAGCATTGGACACATTCTTAACTAATTCACAAAATCATTCTTGAAAATGAAACTCTACCACAAGAAGAATAAATTTCAGGCCATTAAATAGAATTTAAGAATAATAACTAATGGTACTATATTAATTTGATGCTTAAGACAAATACAAAGCAGTAGACTCAAAACATGCTAATATTTACTCATGCTATCTAAGAACCTGTTGTTCCATTAGAAATAAATAGACTTCACAAGTAAGTTTGCTCAGGAATGGCATAGAGTTAAAGACATACTGCATGTATTCACACCAATGGAAATCACCAAAATCAAAAGAGAGATAACGGAAAAAAAAAAAAGGCGGTGAGGGGATAATTAAAATCGACTACAGTTTAGTCATATTTTTACATACCCAATGACAGGATTAACAAAAAAAAAAAAAAAAAAGAACTTTATAAATACAATAAAAACACATACGTTTTGAAGCAATTACTGAAACTCCGTTATAAATTAAAACAAGATCAAACATAGCCACATCCAGACAAAACAATCAGATCCCAAACAACCAATAGTAAAGAAAAACGATAAATTCGAAAAAAGGGGGTAGTCAGTACCTCGAGTTCTCTGGCCAGAGTCTGATGGTCCCAAACAGCCAAGGAGACAGAAACAAAGGCAACGAAGAGCGTTTGGGTCTCCTGAGGTATTACGATGGATCACAGTATGGTCTGACGCCCTAGCAATATCTCAATAAAACACTGCGATTCAGACCAATAACATGGAAATCCAAAAAAACTATGATTTTTTGAGCGAATAAATAAAAAATGGCGGAATCCATGATCCATTGGGTTATGATTCTTCTACGGCGATAGCAGAAACGAGGTGGTGATCTCCCGTCTCGGGAATGACGCATTTCGGACCGCAGAACAGAAACGGCAGAGGAGAGGCAAGTGGGAGGTTTACATTAACTATAACCAAAGTGGAAGGCTCTTCAGCTTTCTGCGTACGGGATTTTCTGGTTTTAGGGTTTCGGAGCTAAGAGAAGAAGGAAGAGTGAGCGTGTGCACTGAAACGGAAACGGCTAGTTTTTGACTTTTTTGATTTCCATTTATAAGCAATATTTAGGAATCTGGGAGGGTGCTTGACTTGCCTTATCTTTTGGTTGAGTAGTGGTTGGGCCAGAGTTGCCATCAAAATGGGCCGGTTAATCCAAAAACTAGCCCATTTGTTTTCTTGTACGGATCGTTGGAAAATGTACGACTGGTGGTTAGAAATATTAATATTAATATTTATATATTTTAAATTTTATTTTATTAAATATTAAATAATAGTCACTATTTTGTATTACATGCCTAAAAAACTATTAAAAACTTGATCATAAATAATTTAAGGACCAACGTTGCGCATATTATTAAAGTTTATAGACCAAAATGCAAAAAAAAAAAAAGGGGGAAATTTCGAGGACCAATATGCAATTAGGAATATAGTTTAGAAATCAAGGCCATAGCGCCTTGCATAAAATAGGCAGTTTGGCAAGACTTAAGAAAAAAGAGAAGAGACAAAAGAAAAGAAAAGAGAAAGGAAAGTGGTTATATACGGGCATGGCAAATAATATCCACCTTTTTAAAGACTTATTCTGAAAAAGTAAAAAATAAATAAAAGTATTTCATTTGTTAATTTTTTTTTTTTGGTAATTGGTGTTAATTGATGGGAGGTTTGTGAATTATATTTTATAATTCTGTTTTACATGGTTTCTTCACCACACATACATGGTTTCTTATATACATGTTATGATAGACACATAATACACATAATGATCATCATTTAATTTGCTTAATAATTTTTCATGCTCTTCACATAACAAATTAATTTGTCATATCTCTCTAATATTTTTATATTTGTTTATTTTTATCATCTTTAATTTGGATATGTAAAGCCAAAAAACCCATATTTAGAATTCCCCAAAACTACCATTTCCTACGCTTCCAATCTCTATCCTTCATTCATTTCAATCTCTATCCTTCATTCATTTTGTCTGCTACACAAAGATGTAGCTGAGCGAGTTAAACTTACATGGTGGATAATCAAAACCGCAAAAACCTTCTACTTTTCTATTAATTAATTACCACTGCTACATTAAAACCAATTAAACAAACTCTGAGAAATATTACTACTAAACACTAATTACACCACCTATATATATATATATATATATTTCTCTACCCTGCTATTATTTTCATAATCTAACACTAACACAGTCTTTCTCTCTAATTGATAATCACCAAGATCTTTTAATATGGCTCTACAATTTGGTTTGGTCATCCTCATTTCTGCTCTACTCTTCGCTCCAGGTCTCGCCGGGAAAACGAAAGTCGTCAATGGCTTGAAGGGCAATGCGATCGACCGCTGCTGGAGATGGAACCCGAATTGGAGAAGGAACCGACAGCAACTCGCGGCGTGCTCAGTGGGTTTTGCTGGGAAGATGAACAACAACATGGGGAGGGACGGCCAAAGATGCCGTTGGATGGACATGAATATCGTGCTTCAGAAACCGCTTTTAATCAGTAGCTTTACTGCCATTGATGGTAGAGGTGGTAGCATTCACATTGCTGGTAATGCTTGCTTGTTGATCTTCAAGGTAATTTTTTAATATATATACCTCCAAATCTTTATAAATTTACATGATAATTGTATATATATAGTATTGTTAACACCCTGTTTGCTTAGTGAGTTTTGAAGAATTGCCTCTATATTTTGAAAAATTACTTGCAACAGCATGCACTTACCACATCATTTTTATTTCAATGCATGTCACACATTTTTTGTACTCAATTTTTTTTCTTTTCTTTTCCATTTTTTTAAATAAAAATTTTGCATGTAAATTGTTACATTTTGTAAGAATTAGCCAATTAAACTATATTGACATTTTCAGAAAAGGGGTGTTTTCTATAGAATCTCTGAAAATATACAAGGACAATTATGTAGAAGTCACTGAACATTATGATTTTTCTAATATATTGTACATAGTTTTATGAAATTTGGTTGATTAATTTATGGAAGTTTATTACATTAAGCATTGATTTCTGAGATGAGTTTATTATATTTACTAACAGGAAAGCAACATCATCATCCATGGCCTTCGAATCCACCATTGCAAAGCTCAAGGACCTAGCTCAGTCATGGGACCAAATGGAAAGGTAGTGCCAATAAGTCAAGTAGATGGGGATGCAATCAGATTAGTCACAGCATCAAAGGTTTGGATTGACCATAACACACTCTACGAGTGCCAAGACGGTCTCCTCGATGTCACTCGTGGCTCTACCGAGATCACCGTCTCAAACAACTGGTTCAGAAACCAAGACAAAGTCATGCTTCTTGGCCATGATGACGGGTATATGCGCGACAAGAACATGAAGGTGACCGTCTTGTACAACCATTTCGGACCTAGCTGCAACCAAAGAATGCCAAGGTATGTAATAACAAGTTATACATAATATTAGTACCACTAGATTGATATAATATGCGAAGTTGGACCCGCTCTCTATGAGGTTAAACATTGTAAATTTACACTTGCAGAGTCCGGTTTGGATATGCACATGTTGTGAACAACTTGTACCAGGGTTGGACACAATATGCAATTGGGGGAAGCATGAGTCCTAGTGTTAAGAGTGAAGCCAATCTATTTATTGCACCCAAATCAGGAAACAAAGAGGTAATTAATTATTAACTACATAATTTAATCATATTGCATCAAATATTGTTATTACCATAATTATTATTTATATATAATTATTTATGTGACGACATCATTAATTGTCACCAGGTGACTTGGAGGAGGGACAATGTGGGGAACAAGAAGTCATGGAATTTTTACTCAGTGAGGGATGTATTTGAAAATGGAGCTTCTTTCATCCAAACAGGCACTGTAGGGGGAGCAAAACCAAACTATAATGGGCAACAAAATTTCAGGGTTGTAGATGCTAAATCTTTGAGGTCATTGACAAGATCAGCTGGTGCTCTACAATGCACCAAGAGATCAAGATGCTAAATTAAACTAAGGCTAATTAATTAATGAATGTGTTTCTCATCCATTGGCAACAGAAATACACAGAGTGAAATCACAGACAAATAGCAAGATTAGCTAAACCAGTTGAAAGCAGAAATGTAGTAATAAGCTCATCAATTATGGTGTGCTTTTGAACGAAACTAGACACCTCTCTGTAATTGGCCCGTTAGGTAACAACGTCATACAAAAAATCAGAGTTTCACAAACGCCTAGCCTTATCTTCCTAGCAAAATCCCAACAAGTGGAAAATTACCAATATTAATCCGCACTCATAATTTATAGATTAACAAAAAGAACAGATTTCATTGCATATTTTCAAACAATTTAATTATGATTTTAATTAATAACTAATTTTAATGACGAACTTTTTTTTTCTTCTTCATATGCCCTCCGGCAACTTCCTACGGCCCTCCGCCATCTTCCTACGGCCCTCCGACAACTTCCTACGACCCTCCGCCGTCTTCCTACAGCCCTCCGACATCTTCCTACGACCCTGGGCATCTTCCTCGACCACTCTACAACTTTCTACGACCTCGGACAATTTCCTCTGACCCGCGACAATTTCCTATGGCCCTCCGCTATCTTCCTACGACCCTACGACATCTTCCTACGGCCCTCCCACAACTTCGTATGGCCCTCCGACAACTTCCTACGACCGTCCGACAACTTCCTACGGCCCTCCCACATCTTCCTACAACCCTCCAACAACTTCCTATGGCCCTCCGACATCTTCCTACGGCCCTCCAACATGTTCCTACGGCCCTCCAACAACTTCCTACGGTCCACCAACAACTTTCTACGGACCTACAACAACATTCTCTGACCTCCCACAACATTCTGACCTCCACACCATCTTCCCTCTGACCCGCCATCTTCCTACTGACCCTCCTACAACTTTCTACGGCCCTCCGATAATTTCCTACGGCCCACCGACAACTTCCTACGGCCCTCCGCCATCTTTCTACGGCCCTCCAACATCTTCCCTCGGCCGCACATCTTCCTGACCTCCAACATCTTCTGACTCTCCCAACATCTTCCTACGGCCCTCCAACATCTTCCTACGACCCTCTAACAACCCGTGCGGCCGCTTTAACAACCGTGCGGACCTCCAACAACTTCCTACACGGCCTCCAGCCAACTTCTGACCTCGACAACTTCCTACGACCTCGCCAGCTTCCTCGACCTCGCCAACCCTCCCTGCCCTCCCGCGCTTTACGGCCCTCGGCAACTTCCTCACGGCCTGCGGCCTCCGACAACTTCCTGCCCTCCGCCAACTTCCTAGCCCTCCGCGCCACTTCCTGCGGCCTCGCCAGCTTCACTCTGACCTCAGCACCTACTGCCTCCAACAACTTCATGGCCCCTCCCACAACCCCCTGACCTCGACAACTTCTGCGGCCTTCCCACAAAATCCTCTGCCTCAAGGCATCTTCCTCGACCACTCAACAACTTTCTACGGCCCCTCCTGACTTCTTGACCTCGCCATCTTTCTATGGTCTCACTGCTTCCTCAGCCACTCCCACAACTTCTGACCTTCAACATTTTACTCACGGGCTCCAACATCTCTTATCGACCTCAACATCTTCCTCTGGACCTCGCCAACTTCCTCTGACCTCAGGCAACTTCCTCTGCCCCTCAGGCATCTTCCTACGGACCTCGACAACTTTCTCTGACCCTCCAACAGCGTCCTACCTCCAGACTAACTACCTGCTCCTCATGCCTCCTCTGACCTCCAGGAGCAACTTCCTCTGACGTTGGGCCACTTCCCGGCCCTCCAACAACTTCCTCAGACTCCGGCGGTTTCCCTCACGGCCTCAGACATCTTCCTGACCTCCAGGCAACTTCCTCTGACCTCAAACCAGCGTCCGGCCTCAGACAGCTACACGACCTGGGCAACCCTCGGCGGCCGGGGCCGCTTTCGCCCGACCTCCAACAACTTCCTCGGCACTCCAGTGCTTCCTACTGCCTCCGGCATCTTCTCTGACCTCCGGCATCTTCCTACCTCCCTAGTTAAACTTTCTACTGCTGCCGGCAACTTTTACGGCCCTCAGAAGGCAACTTTCTGACCTCCGGCAGAGTTCTACGAGCCTGCCACAACTTTCTCGACTACTCCAGCTTCAACACACATTTCCGACAACTTCCTACGGTCCTCCGACATCTTCCTGACCCTCCTCCACAACTTTCTACCCCTCAGGCAATTTCCTCGGCCCCGCGGACAACTTCCCTGACCTCAGGCATCTTCCCTCGACCCAGCAGGCAACTTCCTACGGCCTTCCCACATCTTCCTACGGCTCTCCAACAACTTCCTACGACCCTACTACATCTTCCTACGACCCTCCAACAACATCCTACGGCCCTCCAACAACATTCTAAGGCCTACGCCCATATTCCTACACCTCGACCATATTCCTACGGCCCTGCAACATCTTCCTACGGCCCTCCGCCAACTTCCCACGACCACCTTTGACCTCTAAATATTTTACGCCATCCACCAGGCAATCTTCCTATGGCCCTCCCAAACTTCCCTGGGTCCTCCAGACAACTTTCGACCTCAGGCAACTTCATACGGCCTCCGCCAACTTCCTCTGACCTCCAGGCAACTTCCTACGGCCCTCCCACAACTTCCTACGACCCTCCAACAACTTCCTACGACCCTCCGACAACTTTCTACGGCCCTCCCACAACTTCCTTCGGCCCTTCGCCATCTTTCTATGGTCCTCCGCTAGCTTCCTACAACCCTCCCACAACTTCCTACCGACCTCCAACATTTTACTACGGGCCTCCAACATGTTCCTACGGCCCTCCAACATCTCCTAGGACCAAGCCGACTTCCTACGGACCTCCGACAACTTCTCTGACCTGCATCTTCCCTGCGACCTCAGACAACTTTCACGGCCCTCCGACAGCGTCCCTACGGCCTCGACAACTACCTACGCCCTCCGCCGTCTTCCTACGGCCCTCCGACAACTTCCCTACTGGCCACTTTCGCCCGGCCTCCAACAACTTCCCTCGACGCTCCGGCTGACTTCTACTGCCTCAGGCATCTTCCTACGGCCCTCCGGCATCTTCCTACCTCCCTACGTAAACTTTCTACGGCTACCCGACAACTTTTTACGGCCCTCCGGCAACTTTCTACCGCCCTCCGGCAAGTTCTTACGGCCCTCCTACAACTTTTCTACGACCTCGCCAACTTCCTCGACCCCAGACAACTTCCTCAGATCCGACATCTTCCTACGGCCAGGCAACTTCCTACGACCTCCGGCAATTTCCCTCTGACCCCTTGGCAACTTCCCTCTGCCTCAGGCATCTTCCCTCGACGTAGGCATCTTCCTACGGCCTCCACAACTTCTGACCATCCAAACAACTTCCTACGGCGCCCACATTTTCTCACGGCTCTCCAACAACTTCTACGACCTGCTACGTCTTCCTGACCTCCAACAACATCCTGACCCTCAACAACATTCTAAGGCCCTACGCCATATTCCTACTGACCTGACCCATATTCCTATGACCTGCAACATCTTTCTCTGACCTCCATGCGTCCCGACCCTCCCACTTGACTTCCTCTGCCCTCAGCATCTTCCTACATCCCTCAGAGCATCTTCCTAGCGGCCTCGACAGCTTCCTACGGCCCTCAGGCAACTTTCTGACCGCCCGACAACTTTTTGGCCTTCAGGCAACTTGTGCGGACCTCAGGCAACTACTACCCCTCAGGCAACTACCTGCGGCCTCCTGACTTCAGCCTCCCCATATCTTCCTCACGACCTCCAACAATTTCCTGACCACTCCAACAACTTCCTCACGGCCTCCAACAAAATTCTAAAGCCTGCGCGCCATATTCCTGACTCTCCCCACATCTTCCTACCTTGCAGACAACTTCCTCTGACCTCGTCCAACTTCCTCGGCCTCAACATCTCCCTACGGCCCTCCCACATCTTCTTATGGCCCACCAAAAACTTTGTACGACCCTCCAACAACTTCCTACGGTCCTCCACGAACTTCCCGGTACGCCCGACAACTTCTACGGCCTGCACCCATCTTCCATAGTGCGTCGCCATCTTCCTACGACCTGCGACAACTTCTACGGCCCACTCCCGCAGGTCTTCCTACGGTCCTGGAGCAATTTCCTACGACCTGCGGCCCACTTCCTGACCCTCAAACCAACTTCTCCTGACCTCTACATCTTCGACCACTCCCACATCTTCTCTGACCTGTAACAACTTCCTACGACCACTCCAGCCTTCCCTGACCACACAATAACACTCGGACCTCCGCCAACTTTCTCGGCCCCTCCAACAACTTCCTACTGACCTCGCCAACATCACAACCCTCCCATAACTTCCTACGGCCCTCCAGCCATCTTCCTACGTCCACCAGGCATCTTCCCTACGGCCTTCCCACAGCTTCTACGACGCTTTCGAGACAACTTGCATATTTTCCAGAGCAACTGGGTCCTCAGAGCAACTTCTCTGACCTCGACAACTTCCTCTGACCCACCACATCTTCCTCACGACCACTCCCCAACTTCCTACGGTAGTCCCACAGCTTCCTCTGACCTCCAGCGACATTCACGGCTGCGCCATATTCCTCGACCACCGACAACTTCCTACGGCCTCCAGGCATCTTCTCCGACCCTCTGGCACATGTTCCTGACCTCCGACAACTTCCTGACCTGCGACAACTTTCTACGGCGCTCACAACTTCCTTGACCTCGCCATCTTCTCTGACCTCGCCGAAGCCCACATGGCCTCCCACAATTTCCTCTGACCACTCCAACATTTTTCATGCGGACTCCCAACATGTTCCTGACCTCCAACAACTTCCTCTGACCCTCCAGCGCTTCCTATGGGCCTCCAACATCTTCCTACGAGCCTCCGCCCACTTCTTACGGCCCTCCAACAACTTCCCTCACGACCTCGCTGAACTTCTACTGACCTCCACAACAACGTCCTACGGCCTTCCTACATCTTCCTCACGCCATCGCCGTCTTGCACGGCCCACCGAGCAACTTCCTACGGCCTGCCTTAGCCGCTGAACACTCCGACAACTTCCTACGGCCCTGGGACTTCCCTCGACCTCCAGCAACTTCCTAGCCCTCCAACAACATTCTGACCTGCCATCTTCGTAAGGCCACTCCAACATCTTCCTCTGGCTCTCCCACATCTTGCGCCCGGCTTCGACGAACCATGCACGACCTCGCGAACTTCCAGCGGCTCTCCATATCTTCTCGGCACTCCGCCAACTTCCTACTGACCCCTCGCCAACTTCCTGACCATCCAACATCTTCCCTCGGCCGCCAACATCTTCCTGCGGCCTCCCACTGACTCCTATGGCCAACAACTTCCTGACCTGAGAGTCAACTTCCTCTGACCACTCCAACAACTTAGTAAGGCCACCAACAACTTCCTCACCTCAGCCAACTTCCAGCGGCCCTCCAGCAACATCCTCTGACCTGCGCCATCTTCCTACGGTAGTCAGTCATCTTCTGACCCTCCAGGAGCAACTTCCTACGGCCTCAGGCATCTTCCTCTGACCTTTCGGACATCTTCCTCACCTTCCAGCCAACTTCCCTCGGCCAACCAACATCTTTCCATGGCTCTCCCACATCTTCCCTCGACCTTCTGACAACTTCCCTCTGACCTCGCCCAACTTCCTCTGACCTCCAGCCAACTTCTCTGACCACCAGCCAACTTCCTCGGCCCCACGCCCAGCTTTTACGTCGCGGCGATCTTCCTACGACCACTCGGCCGACTTCCTCACGGCCCTCAGGCAACTTCCTCTGACCACCAGGCAACACATCCATCAGGCAACTTCCTACGGCCTCCAACATCTTCCTACGGCCACCGACAACTTCCTACGACCACTCAACAACTTCTTCACGCCTCCCACAACTTTCTATGGCCTCAGGCGGTTTCGTCCAGCAACTTCCCTCGGCCCTCCGCCATCTTCCAGCGACTGCCGGACATCTTCCTACGGCCCTCCAGCAACTTCCTGCACGGCCACTCCAACAGCGCCTCACGACCCGACATCTTCTACGGCCGCCATGACTTCCTGCGGACTCCAGCAACATCCTACGACCTCGCCAACTTCCTACGACCTCCAACAACATCCTACGACCTCCAACAGCATCCTACGCCCCTCACACTTGCGTCTTCTCTGACGATCCACCATCTCCCAGCGGCCTGGCAACAACTTCCTACGGTCCTGCCCGTCTTCCTGTATCCTGACAACTTCCCTCGACCCCGCCAACTTCCTCACGGCCTCAACAACATCCTCGGCACTCGCCATCTTCCTACGACGCCACGCGCCAACTTCCTACGGCCCTCCGAGAACTTCCTACGGCACTCAGAGCATCTTCCCTCGACCTCAACAAAATCACGCCTGCCGCATCTTCTTACGACCACGGACAGCTTCCTACGGCCATGCGACAGCGTCTCCTACGGCCTCGAGCAACCAG
The DNA here is from genome assembly GCA_007844105.2 of Rhamnella rubrinervis. Taxonomy (NCBI): domain Eukaryota; kingdom Viridiplantae; phylum Streptophyta; class Magnoliopsida; order Rosales; family Rhamnaceae; genus Rhamnella; species Rhamnella rubrinervis. Next base: position 14,456,788 of record CM017585.2, read on the forward strand.
AGCGGCCACCAGCCATCTTCCTGCACGGCCTCAGAGCAACTTCCTACGACCTCAGCGGAGTCTTCCAGCGACCTCAAACTGACTTCCTCACGGCACCAGGCCACTTCCTACGGCCCTCCGGCAACATCCTACGGCCTTCCTCCAACTTTCCTACATACCTCCGACAACTTCCTACAGCCCTCAGACAACTTTCTACGGCCCGCCAACATCTTCCTACGACCCTCCTACAACTTTCTACAGTCCTCCGACAATTTCCTACGGCCCACAGACAACTTCCTACGGCTCTCATGCGTTACTCGGCCCTTTGACAACTTACCTACGGCCTGGAACCTTCCTACAGCCCGGCCATTTCTTCCGGCCCTCCGCCAACTTCCTACGGTCCTCCAACATCTTCCTACGGCTCTCCCACATCTTTCTACGGGCCTGCAACAACATCCTACGACCCTCCAACAACTTCCTACGGCCCTCCCACAACTTCTTACGGCCCTCCGTCAACTTCCTACGACCCTCCGCCAACTTCCTACGGCCTTCCATCAACTTCCACGACCCTCCAAGAACTTCCTACGACCCTCCAATAACTTCCTCGACCTCCCCGCATCTTCCCTCGACCACTTTGACAACTTCTTGGCCTCCAACATCTTCACTGCCTTCCGACATGTTCCTACGACCTCCAACAACTTCTCACGGCCTCCACACAGCTTCCCTCTGACCTCCCACAACTTCCCTACGGCCATCGACAACTTTTTACGGCCCTCCGACAACTTCTGCGGCCCTCGGACAACTTCCTACGGCGCTCCCACATCTTCCTACGGCCTTCTAACAACTTCCTACGGCCGTCCAAGAACTTCCCTGACCTCGCCAATTTCCTACTGACCTCCAACAATTTCCTCTGACCTCCTTGAACTTTACTGCCTGAACAACATCCTAAGGCCCTCTGTCCTCTTCCTACGGCCGTCCGCCATCTTCCTACGACCCTCTGACAAATTTCTACGGACCTCCACGCTTCCCTACGGTCGCCCGACAACTTCCCTACGACGCCGGCGATATTCCTCGTACTCCAACATCTTCCTACTTACGGCTCTCCATCTTCCTCACGGCACGTGACAACTTCCTACGACCTCATCAGCACCATACTGACCCCTCGCCCTTCCTCAACCCTCCAACATCTTCCTACACCCTCCCACATCTTCCTACGACCCACCAACACCTTCCTACAGCCCTCCAACAACTTTCTACGGCACTCCAAGAACTTCTGACTGCCTGAACTTCCTGGCCCGGCCGCCATCTTCCTGACCTGCACCATCTTCTCTACGGTAGTCGCCATCTTCTACCGCTTCTAACAACTTCCCTGACCCTCGCGCTCTTCCTACGGTCCTCCGACAACTTCCTACGGCCCTCCGGCCATTTCTTACGGTCCTCCGACAACTTCCTGACGCCAGAGCCCGCCCTCGACCTCACCAACTTTCTCTGACTCTCCAACAACTTCCCTCTTTGACCTACTACCTAAAACAACTTCCTACGGCCCTCCAACAACTTTCTAGGGCCCTCCAACAACTTCCTACGGCTCTCTGCCAACTTCCTTCGGGCCTCCCACGCAACTTTCTGGCTACCCAGCCAACTAACTCCCACGACCTCCAACTTGACTTCCCTACTGGGACATCCAACAACTTCTACAGCCACAAACCATGAAAAACAGCCGCTGCCCTGCATCTCAGGCAGCAGCGGCACCGGACCCTTTGAAAACTTCTACGGCCACTGAACTGACTTCTACGGACCTGGCCACTTCCTATGCCGCTTCACAACTTTCTCGACCACTCAACAATTTCCTCTGCCACGCAGCAACTTACTGACCCTCCAACAACTTTCTA